>CM061530.1:21186021-21448334 GCA_030068015.2 Neoceratitis asiatica | reverse complement strand
TCACAATCTCAACAGATACCCTACACCAAAAATAAATGATGTTATATCACAATTTGGAGAAAACCGAGAATGTTCAAATGTTCACTTAAGAGTGGTTTCCATCAATTACTCTTAAGGAGTCTGACGTGGAGAAAACAACATTTTCGGAAAATTATAGAAAAAATGAATTTACAAGCTATCATTCCGACTAAAAAACGCCCCATTTATATTTCAACGGATATTAGACGATATCCTGCGACAATACATAGGTAAATATGTTATATCTATATAGATAGCATAATAATATTTAGCGAAGACTTAAAATCTCAATCAGAACATATTGATAAAAATTTCTGATGCACTGCGTAAAGCTAATATGAAAGTGCAAGTGGACAAGTGCGAATTATGGAGAGATCAAGTAGAATTTTTAGGATTCTTAATTTCTTTTGCTGGCGTTTCCACAAACTCTACTATAGTAAAAGCTATTGCAAATGTGCCATATCCCAAAACACTTAATGATCTTAGATCATTTTTAGAACTCTCAGGGCACCACTAGCATTTCTAGAAAAAAAAAATTTTATAAGGAACTTAAATCCTCTCTTATTTCAAAAGATTTCACACTGCAACATCCCAACTATAATCTAGAATTTAATCTTACAACAATCGTCACCAAATATGCAATACGCGCAGTACTAAAAAAAAGGAAAACCAATAACTTTCATTTCTCGAACTCTATAATAAAAATCCATAACCTTTTCAAATTTTTTGCTCTGGCAACAATAGCAAACGTACAGATATTTGACTACGCATCATCGTAACAATAGAAATGGGAGCAACGAAATTACAACTGGAACCTTTAAGATCATTTATGTCATTGAAATATTACAGTACCAGGATATAATTAATGAATTAGAAGCAATAACAATTACGAAATTACTTACCTGTCCACTTTCTCCCATCCTATCATCCTTACAAACTCAGACCAAAAGTTATTTAAATACCATTAAAATAAATAAAAAGTTAAAAAAGAGATCACTAGATTTTATAGGTACCGCGTGGAAATGGATAGCAGGAAGCCCTGACCCCAGCGACTATAACATTTTGATAGATAAAATGAATAATGAATAAAATTTGGATAAGAAATTCTAAAAGAGGAATGAATTAATTCAGCTTATACCATTAATTGTTCCATAGCTAATGCAAAGTTTGCAAAATTCAAGCTAACAACAAATGAAAATTGCTCCATTTATGTTATAAGTTTATCTACAACATGAAAAGACGAATGTGGAATTATAGAAATATGACCAGTAATGAAAAATGAAAAAATTAATCAAATAAACTAGTAAAGCTATTAGGTCAAAATAAAGTACATAGTGGTAGATATAGTAATTGTAAATCCTATGATAATTAGGCTATTTGCTTTGCTCTCAAAATACAGCAGAAGATATATCAAATGATGGGTGGATAATTTACTTGTAAATTGTACTAAAATTAATAATGAATATATAATGTCATAAATGTCAATAATGAAAGTTTAAGAGTTAGTAAGACTTAATAAAATATAATAATGTAAGCACAGACATAGACGGAATATTGTGTAATTCTAAAGTAATAACAGAAAAAAACTATTACCAGTAATATTGCAACCATTGTCAAAGACAATAAAATAAAATAAAAAATTCTGTCATTAGGGTCCATAAAAAAATTTAAAACCAATGAAACTACACATTTCAAGTAATTATAAAAACAAAATAATGTATTTTTTCAATAAAGTTATTGTAATTTTTTATAACTGTAATTAATATAATAAAAATTTTAAGCAAAATTAAATTCAAAAATAGCAATGTAACAGAAAATAATACAAATGAAAATAACATTCAAAATTTATCAAGACATATTGTAAGCATGTCGAGCCCGGACGTTGGAATTTGAGGGTGCTGGAATTAGCAACAAATATGTTACATATTCACATATCGGATATCGCACTTATTATATGTAAAACAATACTCCATTTAATGGTCACTTCGCAAGCGCAATTGAAAACTGCTGACCACGAACTAGCATTTCCCGTTAAGGTTTAATGTTAAGTAGATAAAAATTAAGAATTAAATTGCATTTTATAAACATTACTCTGTTCATTCCCCAAAATATAAAAAATATTTTTTATATTAAAAAAAAAACAAATGTTGATATTTTAAAAAAGCATAATTACAAAAAGACAGCACCAGCAAAAAAGTTAGATTCTCTTTGTATGTCAAAAGAAGAAAACGATATATCATGGTTGACATATTGTGCAGTTAATATATCGCATGCGCCATTCAAAAAGTTCTCAGAATAGTTGGCCGACTAAATGTTAACAGCATTATTCAGTGCAATATTAGAAGCAAAAATTTGCAAAAAAACTTTCTCTATTTGTTCACTTTAAAGGAAACAAGACTTTTAATGAAGAATGACAAAGAAATATTTGCCACGTTTCAACAAATAATTTCGGCGCTTGACACAGCCTTTCGAAATTCACCGCACCAACTCTGATTTTGTTGGCGGGCGTCTGTGTTGCGATGGTAAAAATAAAGAAATTGTTGCTCTCCTCCCGTAGTTCTTAAAGTAAAGAATATTGATTTACATTTGCATTTAATTCAAAGGATTCGCCGCAAGTATGTACGCATATGTTAAAAATTACTTTGTCTTTGTAAATCGAATTCCTTCATTTTTTGCTTATGTATTCCTGCACACTATTATTGATGAACTAAAATAAATTTAAGCCTTTCTTAATACTATTAGAGCTGTGGACGATGTAAAACTGTGACACAGACCACATCGCATCAGACCCAGCCTCAGAAACTGCAACGCACCGCCATCCAGCACCACCATGTACAAGCTTAAATCCAGCATATTCAAGTTCAATATCAGCCCTAAATCAGGTGCAGCACTATAAACTCATCAGTTGCAAAACCAGCAGCCACAAATAGAACAAACCTCTTTGGATACGACCACAAATCACAATCTAGTAAATAAAACTTATTTATTTATTTAATTATATACTTGAGGTGTTCCACTATCTTCGTGTTTTCGTAATTATTTAGTTAAACTAGTTTTTTGAACTAACGAATGTATGAAATATGTACATAAAAAACAAAACAAAAACGAGGGTGGTTGGGGCAGTGACATTTTGATCTAGTCCAGCGTTTTTCCAATTATTGTATTCCTTCCAAATAATAGATTTTTCCCAGGCCCTAAATAGGTGTTTTTTCCTGTGGTGACCTCTTTATTCCGCCTGAATATTTTAGGGATTTAGAAAAAAGAAATAGTTACAGGGAGCTAAATCTGGAGAATATTGGTTAGCTTTTCGTAGCCTAAAATATGAGTTTTTGTAATGGTGACTACGCACTTGGGTAGGCATGCATTGTGCTAATGAAACAGCACCTTTTTCGCGAAATGCAGTGGTTTCTGCTTCAAATCAATATCAAATCTATCCAGAAGCTCTAAATAATATTCTCCAGTGATTGTTTTATTATTTTCAAGGTAATCGATATGAATAACACTTCATGCATCCCAAGGAACTTTTTGGCCGACGAACCCACCTTGGCCTTCTTTGGTGCACGTTCACGTATGTCCGCCATTTGGTCTCTGGTGTAATGTGGTGGATCCATATTTCGTCTACGGTAATATAACGGCGCAAAAACTCGTTTGAATGGCGATTGAACATCGCCAAACACTCGTTATTGCACGAAAAATATTTAAATAAACATATTTTGAATAAAAAGACCTAATAAAAATGAAGCGTTTATTTATTTCCAAATTTATATGCGTTGGGATATCGCATAAATATGCTACATCAGAATTGATAGTTGGATCGGGATATATCATGTTAAATATCTCATATGGGGTGTTTTTTATAGAGGTATAGAACTTTAGGTTGGCATTACTTTTCAAGATGGCGACCGATTTAACAGCTGTTAAGTGATTTATTCTCAGTTTGGTTTGGCAATTCATCATGAATAGACTCACGCCTGAACAACGCTTGCAAATAGTGCAATTTTATTTCGAAAATAATGGTTCTGTGCGGAAAACGTATCATGAACTGGGAATAAATCACTTGAATGCCAACTTAAAGTTATATACCTCTATAATAAACACCCTTTATTTAGAGCGAATTAAAAAGAGTCAAATATATAAGGATGCAATAACAAATGTATATGCGAAAAACGAGAAAGCTGCGCACCCATATAAAAAAGTATCGGATTTGTCACTCCTCCTATACAAACTCACAGAAAGTATTTAAATTTATAACGAATAGCACTACTGATGGTTTAACTTGTTGTATATTGCTTGCTGGAAGAAATTCTTTAAAAGAAGAACTGTGCACCTAGTTGGCGACTTTTATTTAATAATCCGGTGACCGGACTCGAAGTACTGGGCAAATCATCGAAGTTAATTCAGCAAAATCGTAACAATTGGTGTCAGAAGTGGGATTTTTAAATAAATCCCAAAGGATAATAATTGAAAAATGGTAAAAATTCAGAATTTGACGACACTTCCTCTCAAAAGGGAAGCGTGAATTATCTACAACAGGAAATAAGGCGGAGCTGCAATCACGGAAGCAAGAATCAATGGAAGTCAATACGAATTCCGTCGCGAGGACGCAGATATATCCTCGAAGAATAAAGAAAAATTGGTTTTTCGAAAGATTTGGAGCAGTAAACAGGTATGATTCAAGAAAAGGCTCCTGCCTCATCTACACCACACTAAACGAGGTCACCAAAAATGATAAGTAAGAAAGGTAGCGAATTCTAAACGACAATGTGTTTGCCTATAGAGGTCCAAAATCACAACATGGTTGCAGCTGTGGTATTCATCTACGGCTGCTTCTTTTCCCCACCCTACAATGACTTCATAGGTCGCACTGAAGTCCCAAAGCAAACTTTATCTTAATCTTAATTAAGACATAAATATAATCTGGCCAAATACATCCACTTAAGTTTCAAACAACGTAATTGGAGAAAATTTAGGATTTCATTACAAAGCGTTTTATTTGCTAAAAATAATAATTAAACAATTCTTTTGTTTCCTTTTACATTATTAACTTCAAATTAATATTACAAAAATAATTAAGTAGCTATATATGTAAATTTAGAATTATATAAATCGTTAAATTTCTTTATTTTTCTTTGTATATATTTTTTTGTACTTCTGGTAACCAAAACTTTACCACTAACACAATTTATGTATGTACATATGTTTTTTCTTTTTCATCTTTTATTTTCCTTTTTTTTTTTGCTTGTTACATACTTCAGGCGTTATAGAGCAATTTATAATGTTATGAAAATAAAAACAAAACAACTTACTTGTACAATTCGTTGGTAATGAACTGCATCTTGATCAGTTTGAGAGGCCTCTGAAACGTAACTGTTGCAGCGTCTTTGATGTTGTTGGTTTTAATTTATTTTTGCCATTTTTTGTGGATAATAAGTTCTCTTTTTTTCTAAAAGATAAAATTATTCTTCTTTCTAACATTAAAATTACTCATGCTCACGACCTTTCCTGCCGTATGCTGTTATCAATGACCTTGACTTAACCTACAACTCTTTCTCTGTCTCTTTTTTTCTGCTAGTTTAAACGTAACTTCATTCATAAGGATATATCTATATATATAAAAATCAATGCAAATTTTAATGAACGCTTAAAACTTGAGAACCAGCAAAACAAATTGCACCAATTATAAAGTTATAAAGGGATATTAGGAGAAGGTTAATGTGTGTGTTTTCATGAGATTGGCGCAGCCGTTCCAGAGATATGACCATTTTAGGGAACAATTTTTTTTTTAGTATACAATTTTGTATGGGTAGCGATACAAAATTCATGCAACAACAACAAATACATGTAAAATTCCAAAATACGCATACATTACGTTGTATGTGGTGTTGAAAGAGAGAGAGAAAGAGTGAAAAAAATGAAAATGAAAATAAATTTAAAAAAATAACAAAAAAATTAGAAAAGTCGAAATTTCAGTTTGATTTTTGTATGGGTGTAGCAAAGCGCGCTGGAGTGCGCTAGGACATATATATATATATTACATATATATATATATATATATATTTATTTATTTATTTATTTATTGCTACATTTTTAGTTCACTATTTACTATAATTGAATGACCTATAAATTATGAATTCACGAGTGGTCTTCTTTAAATAACTGAAATGATGTAGAGTGAACGTTTTCTAAAATTTAATAATTTTAAGAAATACATAAAAAAATTTTTTTTTGATTAGTTTTTTACGTATAATTCCAGTTTTGGATATATTTATATATATATATTTTCTTAACATATTTCTGGTACTTTTACAATTTCACCGCCTGGGTGAAAGCAATTCTTTTATTTTCATTTTTATTCAAAAAAATGTTTAGTATTTAGCGCTTGGGCTAAAACACTAAAATTTGATAATATTTCCTATTATGTGTCATTTGTAGTCGGAATAGAGCAAAGCAAGGCGTACAACTGATTATTAAGTGGTACGAGCTACAAACGCTTCTGCTATACTTCAAATATTTTTATCCCACACTGTTTGGTCGGTCTTAAGATATGCTCTGATACCTTGTAATATTGATCGATTAACACGTTCACTTGCGTTTGCCTGTGGACTATAGAGTGCAGTGTAAACATGTCGAGTCCCCCTATCAGACAAAAGCTTATTGAACTGAGCGGATTTAAACTGTTTACCATTATCGGACATCACGACTTCTGGCGTACCAAAAATACTGAATACACAGTTGCATATAGGATCGCTAGTAAATTTTTTACAGGTTTTAATAGGACAAACTTTGTTAAGTGATCCAACACAATGAAGATTCCTATCATGCCTTGGTTGGATCACGGTTATGGACCAAGTAAGTCAACGTATAGCTTCTGAAAAGGCCTTTGAATTGTGAATTGTGCCTTCATCGGACGACTTAGAACGGTATTTGGTGCCTTACTCGTTTTCCACACGTCACATTTAGCTATGAACTTCTTAACACCCACTGTTAGGTTAGGCCAATAAAAAATTTTGCGTTAACCTTCCAAAGTTTTTGGAACTCCACCATGACACTTATTGGCGGACAGTGTGCACTTTTAATAACGTTTTTTACTAGTGTATTTGGCACCCACAATTTTCAGTTAAAGACTTCTCTTTCATGATTACCATCGGGAAATTCTGTGTATTTGGAAACATGGTTGTCAACGATTCAAATGTCAGGTAGACGTGATACATTTTCTTTTACGTACTTTTTAAGTCTTAAGCGTTCGTCGGAATTAAACTCAGATGACCCTAAATCTATTAGTGGCTCAACTTCAATTTCTTCAATAATTTTTATTTTGTCACAATCCTCCTAATTCTGGCATGGTAGACAGTTGGGAACAATATTTTGAGAATTTTTTATATGCTCAATTCCACACCTAAATCCTTGTATCTTAAGCGACCAACAGGCTAGGCCACCAGACAAGTCTTTTTGTCGCATTAACCACTATAAACTCGCGTGGTCAGTCACTATAGTAAAGCCTTGCCCCTCAACGTAAGCTCTGAATTTTTTAAACTTGAAATTGCTGCTAAACATTCCAATTCAGTTACTCTATAATTACTTTGCGATATGTTTAATTTTTCGAAAAATACGCTACAGGAACCTCTACATTTTCTTCATTGATTTGAGCTAGGACAAACTCCAACTCCGAGCTTAGAGGCATCGCATTGGATGATAAATGGTCTCCGGTAATCTGGGTTAGCCAACACAAGAGGTGAGCATAGCTTCTTTTTCAGGTTATTAAAAGCTTATTGCGCTTCCTCAGTAAAGCCAAATTTCTTACTTTTCTTAAGTAGGTTTGTCAGCGGAGCAGTAATGGTAGCAAAATTGTCGACGAAACGGCGATACTATCCAGCCATATCAAGGAATCTCCTAAGTTGTTTAATATTTTGGCAGTGGATAATTAACCACCGGTGATATTTTATCAGGATCTGTACTTAACGTTCCATTTCCGACAATATATCCTAAATAGAAGATGATCAGCAAGATCAGTCAAAACCTTAGCGTGTGTTTCAAAATCCGAAGATATGACAAAAGATCGTCTAGATATACGGAAACTTGTTTTTTCATATTCGCTGGTATAATTCTGTCCATTAATCGGCACAAAGCTTGTGTCGCGTTACAGAGACCAAGAGGCACAGTACGATATAAGGGACGGTTCGGTACAGTAAAACAGGTATAATCAATAGAATTTTCGGCTAACAGAATTTGTCAAAACACTCTACGAAGATCTAAAGAACTAATAAACTCACCTTTCGGTAATCGGCTGATTATTCCGTCAATATGAGGAAATGGGTAAGCACCCTTGATTGGGATACTATTGACTTTCCGCGAGTCTAAGCAAAGGCGTACTTTGTTACTCTTCTTAACTAATACGACCGGGCAAGCCCGACTATTTGGTGCCTCCTCAATTACCCCTAACTTAAAAATCTCCTCGACCTTCTCGACGATATAGGAAAGAATCTTTTCTTGATTGGACGTGAGTTTGGCTCGAGTTCAATAACATGCTCTATTAAATGAGTTTTCCCTAATCCTCCCCTTGCAAAGTTTGGAATACAGCTTATCACCAGTTTAATTCGACGCTCCTGTTCTTCAAATAAAGGAATTTTATTCTCTTCCTCAACGATATGATCTCTAGTACAACTAACTTCAAATATAATATTAGGAGCGATTTGGAATTTAATCCAAAAGTCAACACCTATAAGAACATTCTGACATATACTCAGAATAATATAAAAGTTAATTTTTTCACTATTGTCTTTGAATGTAACATCCAGTTCAATGTTTCCGAATACAACTTGCTTCTGACCGTCGGCGATACTTTGTGTTGCCGTAGCTCGTGCTTTTTACAAATTTCTTTCTCTAAATAACTCCCTATACAAGAAATCTGAGCACCGCTATCAAGAAGACCTAGATACGTTTCTCCGAGAATATCAACCTCAGCATATGATCTGATATCTTTCGACTTCTATTCAATCGAGAATATAACTTCCATTAAAATGTTCCTGCTCGATTTCACGTTTTGCCAAAATCGTTTTATGCGATCTGAGGATCGTTTGAGAATGCTAATGGGTTTCTCATCCTCTTTCCTAAAAATTTGTGGTATAATATGCATGAAATTTGGTTTACTTTCAGCAATTGGAACTTCAGGGTGTATGATCAACATTGCGAGGCTTCTGACTCAAAACCTCGCTCTTCTGTAGGTTTTCCGATCTACATTTAGCACAGTGATTCTTGACTATTCCTGGAGATCCACAACCGTAGCAAAATGTTGTCCTATCTGCTACACAATCAAAATATCTATGACTTTCTGCTCGACAATTCCAACATATTAAAAGAGTCTTCTTTGTTTCCTTGAAACTTTCGTCAACCTCGTCAAATTCTTTTTTATCATCGGTTGGGTCAATGTCATTATAAATTTCGTGTATGTTACGACGAGATAACGAACGTTGACTGTGTAATATTATGGCTGGCAGGTTCACTTGCGATATTTCATTTAAAATGTTTTTGCCTTTTAAGCACACCTCACGTAGCTTCGCAAGTGATGTAACGGTACATATAGTAACTGCTGGTGAACGCACGAACGCAAATATCTCTGAGGGATTTCAACGAGCTATAATTCTGGTAATTGCATTTGTATACTTTCAGCGTATTTCAAGACAGCGTTTCAAAAATCCTCAAAATTTTCATTACATCCTTGTTTTCTGGCACGAATAAGTTCTTTAATTTACATGTCAGTTCGGTGCTCTTGAAAATTTGTACGGAGTGCTCACACAAAGATGGCCATAACACACGCTCGACCAGTCTTTAGCTTCATTGACAAGAAGGCTTTGGATATGTTCACATAATAGATTAAAATTTCCTCCTAGCGTGTCTGTTACTTGAGCCTCGATTCGATAAATGAAGTTATCAACCGACAGTTTAGATGTTCCGTCGAATTTTATGTCCCAACTCTAAATTGGTCTATTTGTCTATGAAAGCTTTCGGAACTATTGGCTTCATTCTGATTGTCACGAGTCCAAATGGGCGTTAAATTAATGGAGTTTCTATTTGGTCTCGAAGAGTTATAATTTCGTGCAGCAGTTTGAGATGTGGCAGCCTGAATTTAATCCTTCCAACACGTTCGATATTGCATACTTCAATCTTTGCTAGATTATTTCAGATACGCGTTCATCTAAACTGTCGAATATTGTGGCCTGTCTTTCTGATATGACAGCTCCAACAATGCTATGTAATCGTGCATCTTAATTTTTGGTACTTCCGTTACTACGGACGGCATGGTTTTCCAAATTCATGCCAACAGCTCCTTGGCTTTCGGATGTCTCCTGCCGTTCGTTCATTTGAGATTGTAAAGGTACTAAGTTATTTTCACTGTCGGCTTCGAGGGCCTGTTCGAGTAAAGCTCCTACTAGAACAATTAGTTCCACACTCAAGACAACTGGACTTGTCTCTTAGCTAATCTAAAAGGCACGTACGATGAAATATATGCGCGCAAGCTGTTTTTACGCCCTCGGCAGCTTCAGTGTAAACTCCACAACAAATTTTGCATATATTCATTGGTGTTATCGTATCGTCCATTGCTATGACGAATACATATTGTGACCAGCAGGGTAATGGAATACGTGCCGCTTAAACTTATTTTATTGATTTGATCCAGTAAGGTATGAAAATAATCAAATAAAGAGGTTGGAAATAAACGTTGTTCTACTCCTTAAGGAATATATTGGCGGTATGTGAAAAAAAATTTAATACATGTGTGACTCGGCGACGGCTTAGTAATATTTATTTTAGACCTTGGTTATTTGTTAAATTCCAACAATAAATTCCAAAACCTTATATCTTGTGATTAGAATTCATTATATGATAATAATGGGATTGCTTTTCTTTGATAAGATATAAAAGAAATTAAGATAAACTTTAGGTAATTATATAATTTTAGTTAACAACCTAGAATTAAGCAGAAGTTACAATTCAAAAAAATAGATTAACCTAAATTAGAAACTGTAAAACAAATGAAAAAAATTTGTTCTACTATCACTGGTCAATGCTAATATGCATATAGCTGTAAGCAAAGCTGTTCCAATGATGAGCTTCTGCAATAGATATATATAAATATATATATATATATATCTGTATATATTCAAGTATATAAGTAATAAATAAAATATGTGGTCAGATAGAAAAGCATGAACTCATTCTAAAGTTCTTATTTCCAACCATATTTTGATTAAATAAAGAACTAGTCGGACAGACAAATCATTTTCAATCACGAGATTCATTTTCGAAAGCATTCGTAAAAACTTAATGATTGAACCTTCGGGCCCCACGCTGGACGCCATTTTTATTTCTGTTATGACCTTCCCTAGTACTATTGGCCTATTTTTCGCTCCAGAAGGTTTTTGTAGAGACGTTCTATTGTCTACAGCGTGTGCACTGGCATTGGTCCGCAGCTTCAGTTGCATGAGTTCAAAAATACAGTAGTCTTTGAGGCGTACAGGTTGAAGAACAAAACGAAATAAAAATAATAATTGCACACTAGTCGAGGTCACCAAAAATAATAAGTAAGGAATGTAAGCTAAACGACAATGTTTTTGTCTATAAAGGTCCAAAATTACAACATGGTTGCAGCTGTGGTATTCATATACGGCTGCTTTTTTTCCCCACCCTACCATGACTTCATAAGTCGCACTGAAGTCCCAATGCAATCTTTAAGTTTCAAACAACGTAAATAGAGAAAATTTAGGATTTCATTACAAAGAGTTTTATTTGCTAAAAATAATTATTAAACAATTCCTTTTACATTAATAACTTCAAATTAATATTACACAAATAATTAAGTAACTATATATGTAAATTTAAAATTATATAAATCGTAAAATATCTTTATTTTTCTTTATATATATTTTTTTGTACTTCTGGTAACCTAAACTTTATCACCAACACAATTTTTGTATGTACATATGTTTCCTTCTGCATCTTCTTTTTTTCTGTTTGTTACATGCTAAAATGCGTTAAAGAGAAAAGAGCAATTTATTTATTTATTCAATGTTAAGAAAATAAAAACAAAACAACTTGTAATTAGAATTCATTATTGTTCATTACTTGTACAATTCGTTAGTAATGAACTGCATCTTGATCAGTTCGAGAGGCCTCTGAAACGTAACTGTTGCAGCGTCTTTGATGTTGTTGGTTTTAATTTATTTTGGCCTTTTTGTGGATAATTGGTTCTGTTTTTTTCTAAAAGATAAAATTATTCTTCTTTTCTAATATTAAAATTACTCATGCCCACGACCTTCCCTGCTACTATAATTGATGACTTTTAAATTATGAATTCACGAGTGGTCTACTTTAAATGAAGGAAATGATGTAGGGTGATCATTTTCTAAAATTTAATAATTTTAAGAAATATATTTTTAATTTTTTTATATTAGTTTTTTACTTAACTACTTGGAAGAAAAAGAGGAAACAAAATTAGATTTAAACAATTTTAGATAAAGAAATTGATTTATGTGTTTTATGCAATTTTACTATTACATATTTAGTTATTTAATATTGTTTTTTCGTTGTCGCATAACGGTGAAAAGTCTCCTTACCTTTAATTACAAGCATGTTTTTATATTATTTATTTCATTTTAATTTTATTTTATTTTAGTCTAAGGATAAAGAAATCGCTGGGGTGAAAATAAAGTCGGATTCATGTATGTCGCCACGTATCCATCCTCCAGACTCTCTCCTGCACAATCTGTATGATTTTTTCGGCACAATTTGTATAATTCCAGCCTTGGATATATTTATATATATATATATATTTTTAACATATTTCTGGTACTTTTACAATTTTCTTCCGCCTGGGTGAAAGCAATTCTTTTAATTTCATTTTCATTAAAAAAATGTTTGGTTTTTATCGCTTAGGCTACACTTTAAATACGCGTTACGAAAACTATAAAAATATTTCCTTTTTTTCTCTTTCGTTTTTTTTTTTCAGTTTATTTTTAATAATTTTTAATTTTTTTATTCTTTTAATGTGACACGAGCTCTTCAATAATTATGTATTTTTTTTTTTCTTAAGGACTTCTTCCCTCACTGGCCGCTGGATCCAAAAAAAACAGTCTCAAAGTAATTCTTAGACCGGAAGCTATCTGTCCACTAGTTCCTTTTGACATCATAAATAACTTGAACTATTTTACAAATTTTGAAGTAGAGAGATGACATGGGGAGTATATTTATTTCACTCACACATCATCAGGCAATCCACATACATGAAAGTCTTATTTCTAACTTTACGTCGAGTTAGTCGATTTTAAACTTCACAGTTTTCCTCAGAAACAATGAAAAGGCAATCATTATTCATCATACCTTTTGCAAAATCAAAAAAAAAATTATATTTCAGAACAGCTGATATTGTTGATAATAAAGTTCACGAAATGTTACTGCAGTGCATCCGTTGGTTTCAATAATAGAGTTTACTGAAAAATGTGAGTCGAATGCTGATCGAGTGCACTCCCGCCGCAATGGATCCGACATTAATCATAACAGGCATGACTGTTTATCATCATTGCGGCCATTCCATATAAACGTATCAGACTTCTGAAAGCGATGATCTTCGATTTAGCTTAAATTCGACATATGATTAAATTTCATGCCAAAACTGACAGAAATTTACCGTAATTATTTTAAAAAATTTGTTTCCCTGAAGTTATGGGCGTTGCAAAATCTATAAATATAATGGAGGTAGGTCCTTGAAAATAAGTCATAGGTTGGTTAATAGTCTATAATTTGATATCGCAGGAAAGCTAATACACTGGGATGCATGTCCCTTGCATCTGATTAAATAATTTTCATATAAAGTATTTTTTCAAATACTTTATTCCTTTATTTAAAAAATAAAGAGCATATTCCCAAAAAAATTTTGAGCAAGCAACATTCAATGAAAAAAGATATGAATTATCTTTAAAATTAATATTTTTCCGAGATGGAGTCTCAAAAGGTCAAGCTTTTAGAAATTTTTGAATTGATAAAGTAAGTAAAAATATAAATATAATACAATCGAGTTTCCTTAAATCTAATATAAAATTATTGTCGCTAAGATATTACTATACTGGTACACGACCAATTCCCGAAAGCCCGATATTGTCTTCAATTTTTAAAATAAAATTCTAGTTATATAAAAATTCTCGGAAGGTGTATATATAATAAATATATTATGAAAGTAATAAAAATATTAACTGGCTTTTGTCATTTAACAAGTTGCAGCCTATTTAGCCTGTTAAATGGGGTCGGTTGGTTACGTGCACAAAAGGAACTATTGGGCTGGACACAAAATAGTATACCAGTTATATTAGTACGTTCCCTGCCTAAATTGCCAGCGAAAAATATTATCAAAATTTGTATTTGTTTACTAATTGAAAACCACAAAATTATACACATGAATATCTTATTTGCATATAAACATGTATGTTTGTTCACATTCATTCACCCTCGAAATTATTTATTTAACTTCTTTTAATTTAATTTAACTTTAAACATCACGAGAAGTTCGAAAATGATATACATATGAAGTTGGCAAATATAATGTTTAGTTTGCATTATACTCGATTATGTGAGAATATAACACATATGTACATACTTATTTGTTGTATAGAGTATCGCCAAATAAAAGCGTTGAGTTACTCATAATTGTTAAGCTCTCTGTTTTATGTTCCCTTTTCCTTCGAGTATATATATATATATATATATATATGTACTTTCTCGTCGAGAGAACGTATAGCGAGTGATTTAGGGAGAATCGTTGCAGATCACTAGTAAAGGGTGTTTTTTATAGAGGTATAGAACTTTAAGTTGCAAACAAACAACGATTGATTATGCGATTTTATTTATCCGAAAGATATTCTTGTGGCATTACATTTTAAATATGATTTCTGGCATATGACCGCCACGGCTGCCGCGGATGTAGTCCAATCTGGATCGGCAATCACACGGCGAATGTTGTCTTCCAAATGGTCAAGCGTTTGTGGCTTATCCGCATAGACCAATGACTTTACATAGCCCCACAGAAAGTAGTCTAGCGGTGTTAAATCACAAGATCTTGGAGGCCAATTCACAGGTCCAAAACGTGAAATTAGGCGTTCACCAAACGTGTCTTTCAACAAATCTAATGTGGCACGAGCTGTGTGACATGTTGCGCCGTCTTGTTGAAACCACATCTCCTGGACATCATGGTTATTCAATTCAGGAATGAAAAAGATTGTAATCACGGCTCTATACCGATCACCATTGACTGTAACGTTCTGGCCACCATCGTTTTTGAAAAAGTAGGGACCAATGATTCCACCAGCCCATAAAGCGCACCAAACAGTCAGTTTTTCTGGATGTAACGGTGTTTCAATATACACTTGAGGATTACCTTCACTCCAAATGCGGCAGTTTTGTTTGTTGACGTAGCCATTCAACCAGAAGTGCGCTTCATCGCTACGACGATAAAATGGACGTAGTGCGCGATACGTTTTCCGCACAGAACCATTATTTTCGAAATAAAATTGCACTATTTGCAAGCATTGTTCAGGCCTGAGTCTATTCATGATGAATTGCCAAACCAAACTGAGAATAAATCACTTGACAGCTGTTAAATCGGTCGCCATCTTGAAAAGTAATGCCAACTTAAAGTTCTATACCTCTATAAAAAACACGCTTTATATACTAGTAGACCCGGCTAAATGTTGCGGTGCATTCTGTGTTTTTGTTTAGATATTATAGTCGTTGTTCTAGAGTAAGTAAATACTGAATTTTTTATTGTATAACTGATCTGTTGATTATTTGTATATGCATACAACGTTTGTGCTCCAAATATAACTGTGGTTAAGTTATTGTGTACCTATTTAAGGAGGTGCATATTAGATATAGTTAGAAATTTTTCGCTTTCCGCTATTCAAAGTCTTACATGAAAATCTGAATATTTAGACCTCGAATTAAGCAGAATCCAATTTATGGGACAACGCAAATATTTACGCACAACCCAATTTAATTGTATCCTCATCATGTCAATTTTCATCTCTCTCGGTAGTAAGTAGTTTTTATGCTTACCTAATTGTAAAGCTACCCACGTCGCAAGTAAGCCGAACTGCAAATCCTTTTTTTTTCAAAGTCCCTGGCCCACTTCCCAAAAAATTGTTTTCCATAAACCTACCCGGGAATCATAGAAACAAGCTGACAATTGTTCAGTAAAATCTGCCGATGACGATGATGATGATAATGACCTACAGCTAAACTGCCAAAATGGTTTTCGGAAAACTTGGAATTTTTTGATGTCAGAAATACACTCGTAAGGGGTAATTTTTTTACTTTAATTAATTTTCTATAATTTTGGATTTTGGTTAGGCCAGAACTCGAACCCATGAGCTCGCATGGTAGAACGCACCGCTAAACACCAGGCTAGTGCGTCCGCCTTCACATATATGTATACATATTGTTTATTTGACAAACTGGGTTAAATAAAACAGTTACAAGAATTCATAAAGAACAACAGTCTTATACTCGTATTATAACGTTGAATAAATAAAAAGTGTTGGTTATAAGAGTGTCATAAAAATTTAGTCTAGCATGTACATATGTTGTATTCGCGAAGTTATCATATTAGCTTTTTTATTTTTTCTTAAACTTACATACGTAGGCACCCGAAAATATTAATCTTTTTTTTTTTAATTTTATGCTAAACTTCATAAGACTTCATAATATTAAGACAATGAAAACTGTCCACTGAATGTCCAACAACAATTTATTTTTAATTTCTAATGGATATGTACTGCTTTAAGTATATGTATATATATTACATGCATAAGGTGTATGAGTATTTGTTAGGAAACGCACATACTTGGACAATTTTCACTCCCCAGCTTCCTTGGGCACACCAATAATGTCTTTTATTTATATTTCGTTGTTGCTTGTTGATTTTGATCTTTTATTTCGAAGTATGTAGTACCGAATTTTACACTTATAATATAAAAATATATGTATATATGTATATATTGTTTTTAGACAAGCTCACTTGTCACACGGATAAACGAAATTTGATTATTAAAACAGTCTATTAATAAAGAAAGTTATTTTGTTTGCTATCAGCTTCGTAAAAATTTGTTAGCGTGTATGTTTTATTGGTGGTTTTGATTAACTCGACGTCGAGGGCATAATAGTTGCAGATTCCAGACGCGCAATCGTACAATTCGAATTAAAGTTGATCAACTGATTTAGTATGTATGTGGAAACGACTTCTCTAATAACCTGTCCAACAGTACTGTTGTTGAATAAGTTGATGACAAAACCAGAACCACTTCTGCGCGTCTGTTGACGTTTTCTCGTTTAGTCTTAGTCTGGCAGATTTATTGCTGTAGCTGACGCTGGTGCTGGTGTTGCTGTGAAACCCGTATACCTATGTAATCGATGCGTGCGCAAGCGTACTGTATGCATGTATGTCTGCGGCAGCTCTGTAGACCATAATATCCATTGGAGTACCTTTTGAATTGCTCCTCTGTAATGTGCCAATGAACCAACCTACGCCCAGCTACCAGCTTGTTGTTAGCCGATGATTGCTCGTGTTTCAAAGATCAGAATCACTACACAAAGTTGAAAGTGTACTATATGTTTTGTACTTTTATATAGGAAATGTACGAAATTGAAGTTGAGTCAGTTGCGTTTCGTTGGTGAGCTTTGCTGGCACACAAAAGACGTGTTAAGTATAAGTAGTATATTTTACAAGCTTTTCTCTAAAGCGGATTCTATTCGAAACTAAAAAGTATGTTCAAATTCTTCATAGATACTAGAAGTATGCAACGGAATTTTGCTTTTATGTGATTTATTTTTGTGAGTACGATTCCAATTTGTACTTTTACTAATAGCACGGGCAAAGAAGTGAAGTACAAGTGTTGAGCATCGCGCACATTCACAGAAATATGTATCTTATGTATTCACACTAGCATCTATTTAATTAAATTTAGTTTAATTAAATTTTATTTAATATTATTCAATCTGAGTTAATTTTTTTTTTTAATTAAATTAATTTAATTTAATTTTATTTCATTTCCTTTTTTATTTTTATTTTTCACTATATTATGTATTTCCCACACTGATCTGTTAGCAAAGTACAAACAAAAATTAGAGCGAATTTCAATAATAAACAAAAAAATTCACAGCAATGGAGTAAAAATGGGTTATTACAAAAACTTAAAACAATGTTAACGGATGAAAGCAACGAAAACAATACCACAGTGATTACAAACGGATGGGCACAACAACTTATTTATTTAAATATTAGCACACATACATATCCATATACACATACCAAGCTAAGGTGGCTATCGGTACCCGGCAAATATTTGTGGACCATAGAGTCCATTCGAGAACCAACAAATATACTAATCTGGATGTACTATAGGACCAACGTATGTTTCTATACCAGCTTAGTGTAACACGGCTATTCTTCGTGTTTTACCGATCGCAATCACTAAATGAAGTTTGAGCGATAAGTTTTGTACTCGTATACAAGAATTGTATGAAAATGATATATGAGTCATTATCACTTCATTGGTACGCTCTGCTGGTACACAGAAGGCGTGAAAAGTTAAGCTATCATTTTCCAATGCAAATAGAAAAAATACGCAGCGTAAAATATGTATGTTTTATATATATTTATTACTATAAATATGAACTTATATAAAATATATTATGTTTTATTAACTTTATACCAAAGCAGACTGTATTCGAAACAAAAAAGTATCCTCGAATACAATTTTTCGTATATGCTCCACAGTGTAATCCCCTGTAGCTACTCCATCGTGTAATTTTGTGGAGTAGTTTCCAAACTAGTTTCCTGTAGATCTCCATGGATTTCTCGGCTGTTATGCATTTCGTATGGATTGTGGTTGGTTTTGAATTACTCTATTGTACACGTGGAGTATATATTTCACACGTGAAAGGAGTACACGCTGTGTTTGAAGGGTAGCAGTAGACAACTCATTTTCAGTAATGCTGCAAATAGCTAAAAACATAGCGACTCAGCTGTTACAACCTATGATCTGAGAGTACCATGTAAATGAAAAGTAACATAGCAACCATCAGGATTTGGTGTTTTCCGTAAAACCGACTCCACTGATTGCTCGCTAATATACAAGGTTGCCAGTATGGATTTTTATAAATAAATGCGCCATAAACTAAGAAAATAAACTTTTTCAAAAGAAAGGAAAACTGAAATTCTAATTAGTTATTTATTGCCATATAAGTCATGTATATTTGATTGACGTTTACAAACGAACATATAAATTCTAAAATTTGTTGACGAAAACTATTTTGTTTAAAAGTATACATACCTACTTGCAGATGACAACATTTTGCCGTTGCATATAACGTCGATAACTGTTGGCAACATATCTCTCTTCCAATCGGGTGGTACGACTGGGTGGTATGTGGAATGGCTAACTCGGCTATAATACATAGTTTCTACACAAAGGTTCATATTAACATACATATTTGTATAATAAGTATATATATTATACACACACACAGTGCAAAAATCTTTCGTGCTTCTTTAAAAAATAAACATACATATTGACATACATACATATGTATATATGTACATTTATAATGAAAACCGATAAGAAAGTAGTAAGGATGGGGATTAGCTTCGGTTAAACGTCTATTCCTTGTAAGTCAAGATCCGCCAGTAAAAGCTGCATATGTACCTCATAACCATAAGCAATAAATTTTTAATTACGTAGCATTTGCATATTGTGCAAAACTACTATTTCACACATTTGCTCTTCACTTTTACCAGCACACTTTCACAAGTTATTTATTAAATTTAATTGTTCATCTTCAAGAGTAAAAAATAACAGTGAAATTTATGATTATAAGTTAGAAATTTTCGTTTTCGATAAAATTTTGATAGATAAATACTTTTCAAATTCATCTTTAACAGCGTTAATTTTGATATTTTCGATAATAAATGGCATTGGAATCAATATTTAGTTTCTTGAAAGCAGCTTAGAAGAGACTAAGCACTTGCAATCCAACCACACAGAAACTAATTTGTTAATTGGACTAATTTAAACATGAAAAGATGAAGAACCCAAATATTTAGTTTTTGTAGTGGCTCGTTGTCTCTATACAAATAGACAAAGCTAGTCAATGTCATCGAAGTTACCTCACAAGGGCACAGGAAATGAGCTGGACTACAGAGTCTAGTGCATTATCCAGATCGTTGTTGCGCCAAGTTTACTTGGGTCTCACAAGGCACCTCGGGCTTTTCATCCGCGATGGAATTCACTATTCGATTTTAACGATATCGAGTCGTTAAAAATCTTGGCGACAATTTTAATAAATTGACAATTCGCTATATATAGAGTTCTAAGTATATTTTACATTGCCTGATAAACTGTTGTCATTACTCGATAACTCGATATTTTTAAAATTAAACGGTGCAAATTTTTGTAGTTTATTACGTTGGACATAAAATTTGATATTTTATTTAGGATCAAATAAAATAGTATAGATCGGGAATTATTAAACTGAAAAAAGAGTATCGTGGCAGACGTTTTATTTTAAGATGAGGAGCTGACATGCTCTTTATCAGCGGCTAGATTTTTGCTTCGAAAAGTGGAAAAGTTTCCACTTGAGTCCGACTACGTTTCGGAACCTATTTGGATTAGCACAGATCTAGTAGTTGAAGAAATAGTTTCTCGACTTGATAGCCAACTAAACTGCAGAAAAATAACGGTGAGATCTAAAGAAATACAGGTGAATAATGTAACTTTCAAGTGTTTTACAATTTTAAATGCGATTTTTCGCAACTGGATTCCATCAGCGCCCCGTTTGGGAGCATTGGACGATATCTATAAGCCAGTGGCCTGCAAGCCGATGTATTCATCGTTCGATGTTTTTCGCAAATGTTATATTAGAGCGACAAGCTGCAAAGGAAATTTTTCCTTAATTATCCTCACCAGGCACTATTGAAGCTAATGATTTCACTCATGTGTCAATTATGAGCTCCAGAATTCATGAAGAAACATACATAACAAATGTCAACCTTAATGGATATCCTTCTATCAAAGGGCAACTGATAAAAGCAAGTATTTTACTTATATAATTTTGTACATAGATATATACATATGTGGTCCTAATCTCAATATTTTGACGGTAAATGCTAATTAGCCAGGATAACATTTCAATTGTAGAAGAGTCATGTAGAGTGCTTGGAAAGTGGAAACCATTACATGTTTTTGATTGGCAAACTTTGTAATCCATTGTACTCATTTGCTAAAAATAAATGCTATCATGAATTTATTTGCTTACGTCTTTCCAATTTTGACGTTTTGTTTGGTTGTGAAGTCACCTTTGATCATTTTTAATGAAAAGAAAATGTCAGCTATCTAGCGTCGTAAAAATAAGTTCTGTTATGTTTTTGCTGAATGAACTTGCAAAGCATAAGATTCCATCCTATTACACATCGTACAGTCCTACTAGTAGAAAAACTATCAAATAACACCTGAGATCACCTAAACGCAATACTCCACTCTTTCACCTAGGGATTTAACAAATATTACCGAACTTAATGGCACTTTTAAAACCTAAACTAAAATGCACGATACAAAAATTAATAACAATAAAGCAAAAACAATTCACAAAAAAGTTTAATAAACATAAAAATTAAATAAAAACCAAACTTTTTTGGAATATAACATATAACACAGATACATACATTCTACACAAATTTATTTAATTTATACCCGCATTAATAATAAAGTTTTTATATACATTTTAAACTTGAAGTAAACTCTGTAAACAAATTCAAAACTTTTACCAAAGACATACATATTTTCTACGGCAACACACTCAACTAAAATGTAGTGGTTTTGCTCAAAATGTTCATGGCGATTTCTGTAATTCACGCAGCACATGCTTATGTATAAAAATGAGCCTGCGTGAAAAATGTGAGTCTTGTTACTTGTAGACCTGTACCATACTATTCTAGTTGGTGTCGCCGACACAAAACGACGACTTGAGGACTTAGTTATTCTTAAGACATTCTCACAAATGTTTATAAGAATATACTTTTAAGATGTTAATAGGAAATTTTTCAAGTTTGTATACTTATTTTTGTATTATAGTATTTTTTTAAGACATTTTTACAATATTTTTGTTTAAGTTTTTTTTACGACTGTATGTAATTTTATGAAGGTATAAATATTGTGACCGAAATCCCAAATACGAAGGACAGATAAAAGGAGTGCCAGCAGCTAACGCAGGCAGATGAGTTATCAGCATCTTCTAGACAGCGTGGACGGCAGGCAGACGAATAGAAAACGCAGTGGCGTTAACATTGGAGTAAGCTGTGTGTTCTGGAAAAGGATAACCTGTATGCAGCGGAATATGGACATGAACATGCTTCTGTAATTTCACAAATGGATACCAAGATGTCACAAACAAATGCCAACATGTCATAAACGAAAGCTGGCATTACACAGAAGTTGGACGAACAGGATGCCAACCTGTCACAAATGAATGCCCACATTTCATCACAAATGCAAGATTTGGAAACGCGTATTTAATCTCAGCTCATACAGTTTCAAGAGAGCTTTGTCAAGGAGGGACAGGACAAAGCCGAGGAGCGGCAAGATAAAACAGAGGAACTCATTTATTTCAAGATTTGCTTTTGAAACGTCCAATCATGGTGAGGAACACCCCAGGATAAAAGTACTAATATAGCAAGCGAGAGACGTATGCGAATCATAAGCCAACATTTGCTGAGACAGGAAACGGCCGCGCTCTTGAGTAGACTAATACAAAGCAAGAAACAATATGAAAGTGGTTCACCTGGAAAGTCTTGCAGGGCTTGGAACAAAAAGTGTGTTTGATCGGGTCGGTCAGACCTAGGTGGAGAATAGTTTGACGGGAATCCCAAATACGAAGGACAGCTAGAAGAAGCTGCAGCAGTTAACACAGGCAGGCGAGTTATCAGCACGTTCTAGACCGCGTGAACGGAATGTTTGGGTCATCTACAGGTATAAAGGACCGGCAGCAGCTATCGTAGGCAGACGAGTAGAAACACATTGAGATTATCATTGGAGTAAGCTGCGTGTTTTAGAAAAGGATAAACCGCGTGAAGCGGAAAATAATTGTGTGATTATAAAGAATTGTAAAATTAGCCATTGAGTATAGTGAATGGAATTGGGGAGTGAATAAACGTTGAGTAAATTCCGATAATTAAGAAGCCGAATGAACAAATCTTGGGACTTTTAGTTAGCAATCCAGTGATCGAACTCGAAGGATTGGGGAAATCATCGAGGTTAATTACGAAAATCGTTAAAGTATATATTTTTCTTAAGATGTTCCTAATTTGTTTTATGATCAAAAATTTTTTTTTAACAAAGTGACTACGAGCTGTAGATAATTTTAGACGACAATGGAAGGCAATCAGTGAAAAAATAAATGGCATTGCGCCACCAACAAAGGACGGCAAGGGATAGGGGACAACGATAGTTGACAGAAGGTAATTATACTATTTCGGTCTTATTTTGATTTGTTTAATTTGAACTTTTCTCCTCAAATTAATTACCAAAGTACAAGTTAATTAGTATTGACCAAATTTGTTATATGAAGGTGTGGCCGCATTTCAAATATAAAGTGAAAATAGCTAATAAAAAAACAAGGCGGAGTGCAATGAATGGACGGCACAGCCGATAACTCTTTGCCCACTGGTAGAAGCTGTAGTCAATTTGGTGCATACATACATCTAAATCTAGAAGATGGTCTGCCCGTTCTACACTTACTAATTGTAGGCAAACTAAATATATATTTGATATATAAAAAAAATGTTCACGTGGAAATATTCTGTTTAAATTTCAGAATGTTTGAAGACCGGAGTATACTCTTGAAGGACCAAAAAGGTTGTCTAGCAAATGCTGCCCAGGATATACTGAATTTATGGAGAGAAAACTTCTCCCAATGTTCCACTGCAATTTTCCGCCTGAAAAATAACAAAGCAGCGGAAGCCGAAGGCTTACCTGCCGAGCCATTCAAATACGGTGGCAAAGAACTGATAAAGTGCATGCAGCAGCTTCTTTGCAGAGCGATTCCCGACGATTGGAATTTAAATTTGCTCCGTCCAATCCGTAAAAAATGGGATCCTACTGTCTGCACCAAATGTAGTGATGAGATAAGTCTCCTCAATATCGCATATATGACCCTATCGAAGGTATTTTGTGAAGGACTACAGCCCATATCCGTGAAAAGAGTATCTACACAAATCTCCTCTTCGTCGAGGTAGGGACTGCCTTTACGCCGCTACGTCTAAATATATTTATTTACCAAGGACTCTTCGAAATAACTCATATTGTTTTGCTCTTAGCTGGAATATTTTACAAACTTCCTTTTTATATTTTGAAAGCTAACACCAGTATTGTAAAATAAAATATAAGTACGAATTATAATGCGCTCCTTTGCAGGTCGGGTACAAATGAAAACGCACATAGCTTTGAATCATAATAGAGGCATATTACATATTCTTCTTCTTCTTTGGCGTAGGCACCGCTTACGCGATTATAGCCTCGTCAACAATAGCGCGCACCTCGTTTCTTCTTCTTGCTGTTTGGCGCCAGTTAGAAATACCAAGTGACACCAGGTCGCTCTCCACCTGATCTTTCCAACGGAGTGGAGGTCTTCGTCTTCCTCTGCTTCCACCAGCGGGTACTCCATCGAATACTTTCAAAGCTATGTCAATGTCGTCGTATAGCTCGTATAGCTCATCGTTCCATCGTCTGCGGTATTCGCCGTTGCCAACGCGCAAAGGAAGATAAATCTTCCGCAAAACTTTTCTCTCGAAAAGTCCTAAAGCCGACTCATCGGATTTAGACATCGTCCAGGCTTCTGCACCATATGTCAGGACGGGAATTATGAGCGACTTGTAGAGTTTGGTTCGTCGAGAGAGGACTTTACTTTTCAATTGCCTACTCAGTCCAAAGTAGCACCTGTTGGCAAGAGTGATTCTGACCGCGCTTCTGGTATTATCCAGGGTCAGTTTACAAAGCCGTATGAGTTTCGTGGGGATATCAAATTCAGACATAGCGGCGTAGAGATATTTCCTTATCGTGCTGTCGAAGGCAGCTTTAAAATCGATAAAAAGGTGGTGTGTATCGATTCTTTTCTCTCAGGTCTTCTCCAAGATTTGGCGCATGGTAAATATCTGGTCAATGGTGGATTTGCCAGGTCTAAAGCCACACTGATAAGGTCCAATCAGTTTGTTGAAGGTGGGCTTTAGTCTTTCACACAATACGCTAGATAAGGTTGGAGAAGTGTTCCCTCCATACACTAAGTATACTCTGGACATCTGTCAGCAGATTACCTCAATGGTCCCTACATGAGTTTGCTCCGGTCTTGAAACCTTCTGTAAGTCGCCGCATCTTCTCATAGAATTTTCGAGCATTACCCTTGTCGGCCAGCTTCTCAAGCTCTTCATACTCACGCATTTCGGCCTCTTTCTTTTTTCGTCTGCAAATGCATCTCGCTTCCCTTTTCAGCTCTCGGTATCTATCCCACCCCGCACGTGTTGTGGTTGATCGCAAAGTTGCGAGGTAGGCAGTCTGTTTTCTCTCCACTGCAGTTTGACATTCCTTATCGTACCAGTTGTTTTTCTGGTATTGCTGAAAACCAATTGTTTCCGAAGCAGCGGTATGCAAGAAATTTGATATTTCGCTCCACAGCTCCTTATACCAAGTCGCTGATGAGTGCTCCCAGAGAGCAGGTGTGCAAGCCGATGATGAATTTTCGTATGCTGGAATCTGGTACTACAGACAACCATATTTCGGGCCCCGGCAAAGTCAATCAACCTCAGCCCGTTTGGGGATGTTTCGTCGTGGAGGCTGAATTTTCCGATTGTTGCGCCAAAAATGCCTTCGTTGTCCACCCTGGCGTTGAAATCGCCTAGCACAATTTTGACATCGTGGCGGGGGCAGCGCTCATAAGCACGTTCTAGGCTCTCATAGAAAACATCTTTGGTCACATGATCCTTCTCTTCTGTCGGGGCGTGGGCGCAAATCAACGATATGTTAAAGAACTTCGCTTTGATGCGAATTGCGGTTAGACGTTCATCCACCGGGGTGAATGTCAGGACTCGGCGACGGAGCCTCTCTCCCACCACAAACCCAACACCAAATTTGCGCTCCTTTAAATGGCCGCTGTAATAGATTTCATAAGGACCCACCTTCTTCCGGCCTTGTCCCGTCCATCGCATTTCTTGGACGGCGGTGATGTCAGCCTTACGAGGGCATCAACCAGCTGAGCAGCGGCACCTTCTCAATTAAGGGACCGGACATTCAAGGTGCATGCCCTCAAATTATGATCCGGTCTCTCATCCGAGGCAATTGCTGATTTTTCATTGGAGTATAGCTTTTATGTGGTGGGTTCCAAATCATACGCACAACCGCAGGGGATTCGGATACTTGGTCTAAAATCGGAAGTCGTGAGCTGCTTGAACCATATGTAAAAGAATCGTTTCTGGCCACTCCCAGGTGAATGGCCATCAGAAATTTTCCTCACTTGCTTGAACTTCTACACATGGCCCCATCCTCCATATTAGATATTACTGTTTTATAATTCATGCTGATTTCTAATTCATGTATTTTATGAGAAAACGGTGCTGACTAAAGAGTCATAAGATAAGGTAGGTATTGTCACTACTCCGAAAGCGATGACGCACATTGGGAACTCGGCGAAAAAAGGCAATTTTCCAACCTTTCATCTAAGCAATGATTGATGGTGATTTCGTATTCTAGAATCAAAACTGGAATAAAATCAAAAGGAATTGCTACAGGATTATTTATTTTGCGGTTTCCAAAATAAACGTAAATAAAATGCATTTCATAGATTTTTTTCAGGAAATTTATTTTTTATTGAAGTAATTTTTAACCACTTTCTGGCAAATATTGACCATAACTTGACGAATGTTGGCTTTCAAGTGCTCAAGAGATTTATCCGCATAAACACGGTCCTTCTCGTAGCCCCCCGAAAAAGCCCAACGGTGCCGAATCGCACGATCTCCGTGGCCAATTGACATCACCAAGACGAGAGTTTACACGACCGGGAAATTTCTCTCGCAATAAAGCCAAACCAAAAAAAAAACGGTTATCATACGACCATAACACTCGGAAAAGGCAGTGAGAGTCTCGCGGTTATCGTTTTCAATGAAGTAAGGTCCAATCACACATCCGGACCAAAGAGCGCACCATTCAATAAGTTTTTTTTTGGTCTCCCTTCATTTATTTGAGGATTCTCTGAGCCCCAAATGTGAAAATTTTGCATCGTAAAAGAAAATTTTGTTGTAAAAATCCTTGTCTACTGCTTGGATGAACGTCTAGCCGCAATTCGCATCAAAGCGAAGTTCTTTACATATCGTTGATTTGCGCCCACGCCCCGACAGAAGAGAAGGATGATGTGTCCAAAGATGCTTTCTATGAGAGCCTGGAACGTGCTTATGAGCGCTGCCCCCGCTACGATGTCAAAATTGTGCTAGGCGATTTCAACGCCAGGGTGGGCAACGAAGACATTTTTGGCGCAACAATCGGAAAATTCAGCCTCCACGACGAAACATCCCCAAACGGGCTGAGGTTGATTGGCTTTGCCGGGGCCCGAAATATGGTTGTCTGTAGTACCAGATTCCAGCGTACGAAAATTCATCAAGCTACATGGCTATCGCCAGATCGTAAAACACGCAACCGAATCGATCACGTTGTGATAGACGGAAGACATGTATCCAGTGTTCTAAACGTGCGTACGTTCCGAGGGCCAAATACCGACTCGGATCAGCAAAAATACGCATCCGCCTCTGTGTGGCAAAGAACGCCCGTCAACAAACACGAGGAAGGTTTGACGTTGAAAAGCTGCAATCACAGCAGACCACCAGCAAGTTTTCTACTCGGCTTGCACACCTGCTCTCTGGGAGCACTCATCAGCGACTCGATATAAGGGAGCTGTGGAGCGAAATATCAAATTACTTACGTACCGCTGCTTCGGAAACAATTGGTTTTCAGCAATACCAGAAAAACAACTGGTACGATGAGGAATGTCGAACTGCAGTGGAGAGAAAACAGACTGCCTACCTCGCAACTTTGCGATCGACCACAACACGTGTGGGGTGGGATAGATACCGAGAGCTGAAGAGGGAAGCGAGACGCATTTGCAGACGAAAAAAGAAAGAGGCCGAAATGCGTGAGTATGAAGAGCTTGAGAAGCTGGCCGACAAGGGTAATGCTCGAAAATTCTATGAGAAGATGCGGCGACTTACAAAAGGTTTCAAGACCGGAGCAAACTCCTGTAGGGACCATGGAGGTAATCTGATGACAGATGTCCAGAGTATACTTAGTGTATGGAGGGAACACTTCTCCAACCTGCTCAATGGCAGTGAAAATGAAAACCCCGGAGGTGGCGAACCCGAAACCCCAATCGATGACGATGATATAGAAGTGCCATCACCCGACTATGAAGAAGTTCGAATACCTATTTTCCGCTTAAAAAATAACAAAACGGCGGGAGCCGATGGCTTACCGGCAGAACTATTCAAATACGGCGGCGAAGAGCTGACAAGGAGCATGCATCAGCTTCTTTGCAGAATACCTAAGTGTGCTCTACCCAATCCAAAAAAAAAGAGAGATTCAACGGTCTGCGCCAATTATTGTGGGATAAGTCTCCTTAATATCCAGTGACAGTCTCGCCGTTATCGTTTTCAATGAAGTAAGGTCCAATCACACACCCGGACCAAAGGGCGCACCATTCAATAAGTTTTTTTTGTCTCCCTTCATTTACTTGAGGATTCTCTGAGCCCCAAATGTGAAAATTTTGTTGTAAAAATCCTTGTCTACTGCTTGTTGTCCAAGCACCCAATCGACCTAACTATGGCGTTGTGAATGGTCAGCTGGCCTCAGCTGGTAGATGGATATAAGAGCAACTCCAAGTGCAAAAAACGCCATACAATGCCGTAAGAAAGTACCTAGAGATGAACGTCGGGAAATATAGACTTTCACTTGCGGCAGCGATATTTGAGGTGGAAGGAGCAAAAAGATGATACACAGACCTTACAATATCTGGAACCGATTCAGTCTTCTAAAATTTCTTTAAAAATTTGCCATAGCTTGAGTAATTGGACGATTGTAAGCACCATAATCTCCTTTTAATGCACGAAAGTGGCTAAATGGATAACCCTTTACAACCCGAAAATAGTTCTTTTTATAAAGCTTGACAAATGCAACATTTGTTTGTAGTATAAAATAACTCGAAAAAAAAACTTCAAATTGAAAGGTCTTTTTCCTTTGCTCGATCAAACTTATATATTTTTTTTTCTAATTTTAAATAAACGATATTTCGTCATGCTGCAACCGAAAGAACGGAAGCTGTGAAGCAAGTTATTATCTACTTCTAAATGATTTTAGGAAACTAGATAATAATAATCACATTTCCTTTCATCCTTAGACCTACAGTTTAGCGACACTGAAATGGTACCAAAGTGCGCTATTCTGTTATGATGAACGCAGTGCCTCATCTGGAATTCCATGCTCTTGGAATTAGCCTTCGACAAAAACAATAAAAAATCCCGTCTGTAATCGAAACGCTAGTTTCTTTTTCTTTTGTTTGTAGATCAACTATCTCAAAAATGTAAAAAATAAGAAGTATAGTAGAAGATAAACTAGTATTTAGAAAATATTTTTCTTCTTTCACAACTGTCCCTATTTTTTTTTATCTCTCTCCTAATGGATGGAACATTAATTTTAAAATTGCCCTTCCAATTAGAAATATATAACACTTCAACAACAGGAAACAAGGTTACAGACAAGGCAATTCCTTTTCATGTGGTTTTCTTAATCTAATGCTGGAGAAAATAATGCGAGCTGCAGAGCTGAATAGAGAAGTAACGATCTTCTAGAAGAGTGTACAGGTGCTGGAGTACGACGGTGATAGTGACACCATTGGCCTCAACAAACGGACCGTGAACTCTGCTTTCTCCAAACTGAATAAGGAAGCGAAGCGTTTCGTCTCATCGTCAACAATGACAAGAAATACACCCTGCAATCAAGAAAACAGCCCTCGAATTGACAGTCATAACATTCAATAGATAGTTTCGTTTATCATGGAACCAGCTTTTACACCAACAACAATGTCTGCCTGGAAGTCTAACACAGAGTCAATCTTTCCAACAAGTACTACTTTGGACTGAGTGAGCAATTGAAAAGTAAAGTCCTCTCTCGACGAACAAAACCAAACTCTACAAGTCACTCATCATTTCGCCCTGCTTATGTCGTGGAGCCATGGACGATAACAACATCTTATAAGTCGTGGTTAAAAGTTCTCGAGAGAAAGGTTTTGTGTAAGATTTATGGTCCTCTTCGAATTGGCAATGGCGAATACTGCAGCGAATATAACGATAAATTGTTCAAGATATAAAGCGATATTGACATAGTTTAGTTAATTAGGAGACAGCGACTACGATGGCTAGGTCATGTGGTCCGTATGGATTAGAACACTCAAGTTTTCAGAAGAAGAGGAAGAATTCACTCCGTTGGAAATATCAGGTGGACGAAAACCTGGTTGCACTTAGTATTTCCATTTTGCGCCAAACAGCGAAAAGAGAGCAGGAATGACACGCTTTTGTCAACTCGGCTATAATCGCGTAAGCAATGCCCGTAACAGTAAAGAAAAAGCTCCGGCGTCAATTTTGGTGATGTATAATTTAAGGGCGATTAGGCGATAACCTTGAAAGTTGGCAGCAACTTTTTTTTTAGCTTTGACATGCTGTCGGTCATATGGGGAGTAAGTGCCTCCCAATTTTTTTCCTTTATATTCCATCTGTGGAAAAGAGTGCCTGTGAACTTTGCGGGTGAAAGTCATAGATAGCTGGCAATGAAGCCTGAAAAAGGTAGAAGAGGGTGTCATTTACCTTCTAAGAAAGGTTATTAATAACCTGTCCCGAGCAATAATTAGCATATGATATCGAGAAACCATCTTCTGGAGATGAGTTAGGAAAGAAAAAAAATATGTGGGGGAGACAACATTACCGAACGGAACCTCTTGTGAAATCTTAACATTGAATTTGTACCGATTATTGTCGACCACTCAGATATTTCTTGGCTTACTACTTCAACCCCATCAATATTGATAAGCTCCCAAAGTCCGACAGATGCACAACATAATTGACTGTGTCAGAAGTTTTCGACAAGTCCCTTGCTTCAGTTCAGCGCCACAAGTTGTTGTTGCCAAATTCGTGTTTAACACCTAAACTTTTTTTCAAAGAATTTTGATGCATCTTCTAGACATCCCTATAACCAAAAAAATTGCCTTAAGATGGGCTTACAGCATTACAATGTGTTGGAGGTTATGTGATAGTCAATTACTCAATTGTGTAGATCATAAAACAAATAATATTCGCATTCACGAAGCGATGGTCAGTATCGTTGCGTGATCCCGTGTGTTTTCTCTTTCTAACCAAGCAAAAGTAAACATGTTCAGCTGTTATCGTACATTCAGAATTAAATACTAGGTTCGTTCACAATCGAGAGTATTTATGATAAATATTTACCAATAACACATCGCATCTTAAATAGGACTAATAAAACTTTTTCGGTGAAAATGAAAAGTAAATTGAAGAGCGAACTTTTGAAGCTAGTCTATTTATAAAAGAAAAACTATACGAAGATTTTTGTGAGACCATAATTTACTACGAAAAGAATTCATTGCCGGGGTCATAAATAAAATAGTTTGGTCATAATTATTATTTTTTACTTCTACATAATTGACGTTGACACCACGTAAGCTATTAAGCCGCGTCGACAATGGCGCGCCTGTCGTTTTAGCTTTTAGGTGTGAACTGCAGTCCGTACAACTAGCACGTTTCTATGTTGAATGAACATGATTTTTTATATATGAATTTATGTACATACATATGTATGTATACGTATATATATACGCCAAAATGCAACAAGATTGAGGTTATAATATCTTAAGCCATAAAATCTGTATAAAGCCGCATGTAGTATAAGTACACAAGAAAGCAAAACACTGTTGAATATATTCAAAATATTCATACAAATTTTCATTTTCCAACAAGCACACTATGCCATATATAATATGCTTAATCATCTGTAGTGCTACAAAAACTATGCGTATATAGTCAACTATTTTAATGAAACAACCTTCTTCAATGTCTCTATAAAACTCAACTCGTTTTTATTTGAATTGCCATATTTATAAGCTTTACTTAGTAAATAGAAGCTTAGAACAAACTAACTGTATTTAAATAAATTAAACTAAATAGAGAGTGCTAACTCTCTTAACATAATTATGCTATGTTAATATAATGTTAAATAAGTACATTATTTAATGTAAGTATGTAAGTTAATATATATAATGATTATGAAAGTATGTATTTATGTATGTAAGTAAGTATACGTATATGTATGTATGTAAATATGTGGTTGATAATATCACTCCTCCACCGCCAGAATCGGCAGTCCCTGCTGATTCAAAACTTAAATACATTTATTTCTACGTTTAACTTGTGTTTTATATATTTTTTTACACTTTTTGTCATTAGATATTAAATAGTTTCCTTCTTGTTTATAATTTTCAATTTTTTTGTACTTAGGCTTAAACTTACTAACTCTGTTATTTTGAACAATATCATTTTCAAAATTAGTAGTAGCGACTCTATTAGATTTCTCATTTAACAAATTCACATTTTTGGTTTTCTTTGTATGTATCATATTTGAAAGTTTTGATAGATCTTCTTTTGAAATTAAATTATTTATTAAATCTATTGGTCGATTTTTAGTAGTAGAATGTATTGAGTTATTGTAAAAAATTATTGCTTTATTTATTTTCGCGAATATCATCTTTGTTAAGTGGATCGGCATTAAACAATCTCATATGCTCATTTAAAGTACCATGTAATCTTTCTACATCTGCATTTCCTGTTTTTAAATAGGGTGTAGTTGTATGCACATTTATTTCGTGTTCTTTTAGAAACTCTCTTACTGCAACAGTGTTTAATTCATTATCTAAAACAAGATGATTCGGTTTACCTAAATACTGAATTCTTTCTTTTAGTGCTTTTATAATAGTATTCCATGTTCTATCTTTTAGATAATGGGCAGTGGCATATTTCGTCAACTTATCTATAGTAGTTAAATACATTAATTCACGTGGAGGAAACCATATGTCCACATGGACAATTTCATTATGTTTATCCGGAGTAGGTGTAATATTTAATTTGTGCTTAATTGGAGCTCTATCATACTTTGCCAACTTGCATATTTCACAATTATTTATAAATTTTTGAATTTCTTTCTGAAGATTGGGGTGAAAATAGTGCTTTTTTAATTCCGCAAAAACCTCTGTAATGCCTCTATGGTTATTTTTAATATGCTCTTTATGAATTAATTCTAAAAGCCGTTCAGTATCAGTTACATCTTCGATTAACAAATTTGATTTCAGAATTTTAAGATTTTTATTTTTACTAAAATATTTAATATAATTATTTTGAAATTCTTTAAATAATTCTAAATTTTGACAGAAAACTACTACTAATCCTTTAGAAGGAAGTTTTTTTTTCATGAAATTTAGAATATTGTTTTTATTTAAAACTTTCAAAATATGCCGAATTTTGTTTTTAAAAATTATTTTTGTTGTACAAGAAAAATTATTTGAGTAATTGATAAGAAGTTGATTTTTAAAAATGTTTATTGGTTTTTCAGTAATTTTAATAAAATCAGAATCATAGGTTTCTGCACTATGAACTGTGTTGATATCTTCATCGAATAGTTCATTGAGATTTATTAAAATTTCATTTTTTGGGATTTGATAATTTAATCTACTTCAACCATCTGCTATAACATTCTCTTTACCCTTAATAAAATTTATTTCAAAATCAAATTCGTTTAATTGAATTTTCCACCTTTGTAATTTAGAATTTGGCTCCTTTAAATTATGTAACCACACTAAAGGACGATGATCGGTCTTAATCGAAAATCTTCTTCCGAAAAGATACGGGCGGAAATATTTTGTGGCCCAAACTATGGTCAGCAATTCTTTTTCAATTGTGCTATAGTTTTTCTCATGGCCATTTAGTGTGCGACTAGCAAAAGAAACAACTTTATTTCCTTGCATGAGCGCTGCACCTAGAGCAAAGTTACTTGCATCTGTGACCAGTGTAAAACTTTTACTAAAATCGGGGTGTATAAGTATTGGATCATTTTTGATCAAAGTTTTGAATTTTTCAAACGCCGTTACCAGTAACGTTTAATTTAGCTCCTTGTTTTAAATACTTAATCATATGGTATGCTATTCGTGAATAATCTTTTATAAAACGCCTATAGTATCCTGTGATACCTAGGAAGGACTTTATCTCCTTTTGTGTCTTAAGTAGTACTATATTTTCTATTGCTTTAACTTTGTTAGGATTCGGCATAATACCGTCAGGAGTAACTACATGACCTAAATATTCGGTTTCTCTTGTAAGAAAAGTACACTTATTTAATTGCACTTTTAAGTTGGCTTCAGTAAATCGATTAAGTATTTTAGCTAACGACTCTAAATGTTCTTCAATACTAGTGGAACAAATTAAAACATCATCTAAGTAAACTAAGCAAATTGAGCCAATGTATTCCTTCAATACATTGTTAGTCATACGTTGAAATGTAGCCGGTGCATTTCGCAGCCCAAATGGCATTCGTAAGAACTCATAATGGCCATTTGCTGTTGAAAATGCTGTTTTTGCTATATCGTCAGGATGCATTTCTACTTGATGGAAGCCTTTGGCCAAATCCAAAGTGTTAAAATATTGACTTTTTCCTAATTTATCAAATATGTCATCCATATTTGGTATAGGGAATCTATCTTCTATAGTTATATCATTTAATTTACGGTAATCGAATACTATACGCCAGTTTTGCTTATTGTTAACATCTAATTTTTTAGGTACAATCCATATTGGACTATTATATGGACTGGTAGAATTTCTAATAATGCCTTGTTTGAACATATCTCCAATTTGCTTATCAACTTCTGCTTTGTGTACTTCCGGGTATCTATACAGTCTAGAATACACTGGCATGTCATGTTTAGTTTTTTTTTCATTTGTAAATGTTAATGTTTTATTTCATTTGTAAATGTTAAGTCATCATTTTTATCATAAAATACATTTTTAAACCGATTTAGCGATTTCAAAAGCTTTTCCCTTTCACTGAATTGTAAATGATCTATTTTAATAAAATTCTTAATATCATATTTGTTAACCTCACAGTTGAAAATGTCTATTATGTTATTTTTATACGACTTTTCATTGTAAACTTCTTCTTCTTCAGATAAAAATAGAGGCAAAACAGCTTGTTTTGTAATTAACTGTCTTTTTGGAAAATTACACAGTTCACGTCTTTTAAAATATTATTTCCAATTAGGCCATCAAATTTTTTATTGAAATTGCATTCTAAAAATTCACAGAAGTAATTATTTAAATTAAATTCTTTAAACAATGGAAATCTACAAATTTTCTTAATTAACGTTTCAGTACCCAGGGCTTTCGCTACTACTCTTACTTCTTGCTTCCAATTTGGATTACAAATATCAGGATTTAATAAACTAAACTCAGCTCCAGTGTCAATTATAAATTTTAACTTTTTTAAAGGGCTACGTATAACTATATAGGGTAATTGTGCTCGGCAGGGGTAGGAAAAATTACGCTTGAGTTTCCGATTTCCATCGGTTCAACCTGTTGTTCTGTTTTGCGCATATTTTGGTTTTGGTTATTCCATGACCCTGATGGATTAGGATCAGGACGGCGGTTGGATTGTTGGGAACTTCTATTTTCAGTTCTAAAAGAGTTTGATTGCCTTGTACAATTAGAGCTAGCAGGATTATTGGAATAGCTTGAATCAAAATTGGCATATTGTTGATTTCTATTATCTATTGCATATTGGGATCGATTACGTTGACCATACGTATTGGGTTTGTTATTAAATTCATTACTAACAGCAGGTCTTACATGTTAAAATTTTCCTGTCTTGCTAGCCCAAATTGCGTATAATTTTGATGCCTGGCATCTAATACTATTTTAAATGCATCTTCTAAACTTTTTGGATTTCTAGCAAAAATCATGGTACGAGTCGGCTCTGGAAGGTGATCTCTAAAAGTTTTTAAGGAAATTATATTTACTTCTTCCGTTGAATAGGTGCTATCACCGTGAGTTAAATTCCTGTTATGTATTCTATTTGCTAATTTATTTATCTTAAAATAATAATTTTCAATTGTACCTTCTAATCTACATGTTCTAAAATTATCCATTAATTCATTAACCAAAGATTACACTTTTATTATTACTGTCAAACTTCTCAATTGATGGTAAAATATTCTCAATTTGTTGTATAAAATCGGGCAACTGGTTTGAATCGATTCCATCAAAACTTTCAATATTTTTAATGCATGTTAACATTAAATTAAATCTGCTTATTTCTAATTAATCCATTTTATATATGTCGGTCGTTTGGATATCGTCAAATATTTTTGGACACCTTATAATTGTTGTTGCTTGCTGACCTTCATTTGTCTCTGACTCCAAATGTCTCCAAGTTTACTCACTGAGAATGTGGAAATCTCCAAATGGTTTTGGATGCCTTATAATTGTTGTTGCTTGCTCTCAATTTTTTGTGTGCTAGTGGAGTTGTTCTCCTTTTTTTTCTCTTCCCCTTTTGCAGCACAATTTTTGGTTTTGGCTATGAGCAAAATTATAAAGAGCACAGGCAGCTCTTATTTTCTTAAATAAGTATAACTCCCACTGTTTCGTTTTTATAATGTTTCTTTAACTGTACTTAGAAAAATTTTCCATTGATTTTTTCCAGTAGTTGCATCACAATAAATTTTGCTTTGCTTTTGTAAATGTTAGTCGATGTATGTTATTTTAATAATTTTGTTTTTTATTAGGTACTTATACATGTACATATGTATGTACATATAATTTTTTAATCAATTTTCTGATCTTTCAAAAAAGTTTCATTTACTTTGCACACAACTTCCAAGTCTACTTCCTGATTTTTTAATAAAATTTCATTTATTTTGCACACAAATTTTTAGTCCACTTGTCCATCTTTCACCAAATATTTTGCATAATTCTTTATACTTTTGTTTTTAAACTTTTTAAACTTTCACTTTTGTTTTCCTCGTCGCCAGTCAACTATTTTAATGAAACAACCTTCGATGTTCTATAAAACTCAACTCGTTTTTATTTGAATTGCCATATTTATAAGCTTTACTTAGTAAATAGAAGCTTAGAACAAACTAACTGTATTTAAATAAATTAAAGTAAATAGAGAGTGCTCACTCTCTTAACATAATTATGCTATGTTAATATAATGTTAAATAAGTACATTATTTAATGTAAGTATGTATGTTAATATATATAATGATTATGAAAGTATGTATTTATGTATGTAAGTAAGTATACGTGTATGTATGTATGTAAATATGTGGTTGATAATATCACTATATACAATACTAATATGGAATATCTATGCGATATCCTATCCAAAAATATATGTATTTTAATATTTTTCGTGTTACCACGCGGGTTTGGCGATGTTCAATCCACTCCACACCAGAAACCAAATCACGATCAAACGTGAATGTGCACCAAAGAAGGCCAAGGTGGGTCATCTCTAGCGCATATTATTTAGAGCTTTTGGATAGATTTGATATTGATTTGAAGCAGAAACCACTGCATTTCACGAAAAAATGTTCTGCTTCATTAGGCCAATGCACGGGTGCATAAGTGTGTAGTCACCATTGCAAAAATTCACAAATTGGGCTACGAACAGCTAACAAATATTACCAAATTAACTGTAACTATTTCTTATTTCCAAATCGGTAAAAGATTTATTCAAGTCGACAAAAAGGTCACCACAGAAGCAAAAAAAAAAACATATTATTTGGAAGGAATACAAAAATTGGAAAAACGTTGGACTGGAAATAAGACGCTTATTTACCGGAAAAAATTTATTATATTCAAAAAGTCGCTGACAAAACCACTTTCATATTTTTTTACTTACATATTTCTTACATCCTTTAGTTCAAGCAAACTAGTTTAACTAAATAGTTATGAAAACACAATAGTGGAACACTCGAGTATATAATTAAATAATAAATAAGTTTAATTTAGTAGGTTAAGATTTGTCAAAGGCGACGGCTGGACTTACAACTGATGAGTTTATGTTACTGCACCTGATTTAGTACATAGGTTTAAGGTTGATATTGCACTTGCAAATGCTGGATTGCATGGAGATGCTGGAAGGCTGTCCGTTGCAATTTTCTGAGGCTGCGTCTGATGTAAAATAGTCACTCTTGGTATTTATCTTTTTAGCGATGCGGTCTGTGTTACAGTTTTACATCGTTCACAGCTCTAATATTATTTAGGAAGGCTTTAATTAGTTTTAGTTTATCAATAATAATAATTGGAAACCGAAAAAATTAATGAATGCAATCGATACAATTAAGTTTTGAATATAACATCATTCAAATGGCCTCCACAACATCTTTTGCAGGAATGAATTCGATGAACCCAATTTTTTTAAGAATATCATCTTCTCCGATGAGGTTCACTTTCATCTGAAAGGTGAAGTAAATAAACAAAACTGTCGATTCTGGTGCGAAGGAAATCCACAAATTATTCATGAACAACCGTTACATTCACCTAAATTGACAGTTTGGTGTGGTTTTTAGTCTGGTGGAATAATAGGTCCGTACTTCTTCGAAATGAAACTGGTGGCATAGTTACTGTCAATGGTATAGATCGATGATAACCAACTTTTTATTGCCATAATTGGAAGAAGTTAATCTTGACAACATCTGGTTCCAACAAGACGGGTCTGTATGTCACACACCACGTGCCCCAGCCGAATTATTGCGAGAAAAGTTTGGAGATTCGATTATTTCAAGAAATTGTGACATTGAATGGCCTCCAAGAAGTTGTGATTTAAGACCATTAGACTACTTCTTGTTGGATTATTTGAAGTCATTGGTTTTTTTTTTAGCAATAAACCAGACTCTCTTCAAGCTTTAAAAGTCAATATTGAACGTGCTATTCATGATATATGACTTGATTTAGTGGGAAAAAAGCTCAAAATATGGGTTCATCGAATTCGTTCCTGAAGTCGTGGAGACCATTTGAATGATGTTATATTCAGAACTTAATTGTATCGACTTTACTTCACATTAAATAAAAAATATTTGGATTTCCTTAACAATAGTGTGTTTTTTTTTTTAAAGAATCATTTCACTCTTATTGGAACACCCTTATATGTGGTGATCCATTTCGTGGTTCCCTTATTTTTAAAGAAGAAACACCGAAAATTCGATATAAATGCTTAATATCATTCAAAAGCACATTCTTTGGCATTTATTTTTTGAAGATTATCTTTTTCCAATGTTGACTCGTTCGAGCATTTCAACTGGTAACTGGCGAATGATACGCGTGATGTTTTGCTCCAAGGTCTGAATCGAAGCGGGATTGTCCGCATAGACTTTGGACTTTACATATCCGTACAGGAAAAAGTCCAACGGTGTGATATCAGACGATCTTAGTGGCCAATCGACCATCCCAAAAAATGAAATTGTTGAAACCAAATGTCGCGGATATCACGAGCTTCAATTTCGGGTATCAAATAGTCGGTTATCATGGCGCCATAACGGTCGCCATTGACAGTTACGTTCTCACCGGCATCATTTTTGAAGAAATATGGACCGATGATTCCACCGGCTCACAAACCACACCAAACAATTTTTTTTTTTCGGATGAAATGGCAGCTCTTGAAACTCTCCAGGTTACTATTCGTCCCAAATGCAATTTTTTTTGTTTACATACCCACTGAGACAGAAATGGGCCTTTTCAAGAGCCCATAGAGCGAAGTGATGTCGCTTGGGAAGGTCGAGCGGCTTCAGTTCTTGCACAAGCTGTATTTTTTACACTTTCAATTTAAGATCTCGACGTAAAATGCGCCAAATCGTTCCATACGTCAGTGCGAGTTGCTGCGAACGGCGCCGAATCCACTGTCCACGGTCTTCGTGTACACTCTCAGCTACGGCTGCTATATATTCTTCACTGCATGCTGGACGTGGTCTATTCGATCCAATAATGAATGCTGGGTCTCAAGATGGGTGATGGTGTTGCGAATAGTACGCTCAGTAGGTCGATTATGGTGACCATAAGTTGAGCGAAGCGCGCGAAACACATTCTTTACAGAACGTGAATTTTCGTAATAAAGTTGAATGATTTGTAAGCGTTGTTCAAGCGTAAGCTTTTCCATGATGAAATGCCAAACAACACTGAATAAAAATAACATGACAGCTTGTCTCACGCGTGATCTGTCAAAAAAGGCTATACTAAGACATATATGATAACTATGAAGGTAAGCAATCCTATTGTGATGAACAGTGTAAACTGTAGTTTGAATTTGAGGAATACATACTGAGTATTTGAAGTATTTCGTTATATTTATTGTGTATGATTTCTTTGAGCTGTTGTTGATTGTTGTAATAAGTAATGCTATCGGTGTTTGTGGATCCTTAAAGTGTATTAGTTTAGCTGTTAGTTAGTTTTTTTTTTTTTTTTTGGGAAGAGTTAAGAGATTTTGAGTGGGAAGGGATTTGTTCAATCCGTTGGTTTTTGTAATGCTGGAGTCCTCTTATTGTTAAGGAACCTGCGCTGCGTACTTTTTTTTGTTGTTTGAGTATATGTAACATAGGATATATTGTTTTTATAGTTTGTGCCTTGGTGTTGAATGGATGTGGAGTTTGATGTTCTGGTTATTAATATTGTTTTTAAATTTTTATTAAATTTTTATTTTATTATTTATTAAATTAATTTTTAATATCTGCGGTACTAATTTTAGCTAACATATACATACGACCGTATATTTGTAAACTTTTTGTTAACAGCAGTTGCATTGTTTCTATGTTTATGTTTTTAAATTCAAACATAAATATATTTCGAAGTATGCCGTATTTTGTGTAATCATTGTATTTTGTTTCGGCACTTACACATGTACATATCTACTCATATACTTAAGCATATATAAATACATGTATTTATTGAGAGAACCCATGTTAAAATATACTTGTTGCTTTTGGAGCGGATAAGTATACTGTTTTTTGTTATATCATAAGAGGAACTATATTTTCTTGTATTTTTCTCTTTTTTGTTTAACGGATAAGTCTGCACATATACATACATATGTGGTTTTATTTTATGCATTTTTTTTTGTACTTACCTAACAATTACTAAACTACAGCGTAGTGAACTTTGTAATGTATTTTAACATATTCATTAATATTAATAATAACAAGAATTTCTCTCTTTCCGTCATTCCATTTTAATAAAAAGGAAATGGCAGCTTACATTCCTACAAGAAGGTTTCCGAACATTTCAGCCATTGCATTCCACGTCTGTCACCGACTATCCATACTCGCGGATAGACATACTTTCAAAGTGTTCTTAGTGATTAGTGTAACTTCAGTTTACCTAACTGTCTATTCTCGTTTATTTCTTTCTTTCTATAAAAACATACGATTTTCTCGACCAATCAGAAGCGGAAGTGAACAAACAACAATTCCTCCTGATCCGCCGGACAGATGCGCGAATAGACTTTGCTATTAACTGACCATATTAATTCTATTAACTATCTTTCTTCTTTCCTAACCTGACCCAAAAGGAAGGGAAAAGGGAAAAACAACGCCAACAGGGAAAATTATAATATCTTTGACCTCTATCTCCTACTGAAAACCTTGGATGTTGCTTGGTACAAAGTCAAAGTCAAACTCTATTTTCCTAAACAATCCGATGCTGTAATTGCCAACGTCTTGGACATACAAAAAATGATGTAAGGATGTAACTCACCCCCCCATTCGTCATCGGTCTACACTCGTAAATTATGCGCAAACTGCGAAGATGGTCACCCCTCTTCCGATATAAACTGCCCCAGATAAAAACAAATTAAAACCATTTTACAAATGAAAACCATTCATAAATGCTCGCTAGGTGAAACACCAAAAAATACAACAAAATCAATCCAGGCGATGAGGCTGCAAAGAACGCATATGCCCACGCAGGGAAGCAAATTCCAACAATCAACAATCAAAAAGAACTTACCACAGTTAACCACATTTTATCACCACTAACCCCACAGCAACAACAAATAAAACCAATAATTTATCAGCATCCACATTAGAGACAATACTTCCACATCACCCCAAGAAACTAACCGACAAAATTAGCAAAACTCCCTGCACTACTAAACACAAAGACTCAACTACCAACAATCACTCCCAGAAAACGAAAAACAGCAAACCCACACAACAACTTCTCATCAACAACAGCTACCAGAACCAACAGAAACCAGACCAATAAATACACCAAGTTACGAGTAAATAAGCTAAAAACATAAATGTTAAATAACTATATTGATTTGGAATTATTACGTTACCAACTACACCCCCAACTAATATCAATCCAAGAAACACACTGTGCTACAAACTACCCCCATTCCGTCTGAAACCTATTCTGCAATTCTGCATACTTCACTAAACACATCGCAAATAACACCGCAAAACAAGAAGTAGGAGTCCTAATAGAAAGCAACATTCCACACAAACAAATAATGAAATTTACAGTCATCTTCATATACGAGTACATACCACCTCAGCAATCATTCACTGCACAAGATATGGATAATCTATATCGCATAATCCGATTATTTTTGAAGGCGATATCAAAAGTTGGCGACCACAATGACCGAGAGGTTAGCATTGCGTACTACATTTCGGAAGGCCTGGTTCGATCAACATCCAAAATTATAGAAAATTAATTTACAAATTTTGATTTTACGGTTACAAAACGTCATATATATATATATATATATATATATATATATATATATTAACAGTTGGAACACACTGTTGGGCTCGCAAACCTACAATACCAGAGGCATAATGTTCGAATCGGCGAAATCTCTGCATACTGAACGAACTACACATTTATCCACACATTGAATACTCACACACGCAGATGTTACATTCTGCTCCCCTTCAATCCTCCCAGTAACAACTACCAGATCTTCACCACAGTGATCACTTCCCTATTTTAACTGCAATAACCACTGGGCATAACCACCGCATCCTTTTATTCTAAAATTCAAACTAAACGAAGCCGATTGGAAAAAAATTTCCGAAACTAAGGATGCAGAACTGGACAAACATCGTTTCTCCGAACAAACTAACAGTGATACTGCGTTAAATCTTTCCAAATATATGCGCACAGCAGCAAGCAAATACATTCCGAATCATACCCAACGCAAAAACACTCAGTATACTGTTTGAACACTGAACTCACGAACCTGCGATGTAATAAAACGGAAAACTGGAACACATTAAAAACATACCAAAAGATCCACCCTTTCGGCGACCAAATCCCGTTTAGGCCATCAGATAATCTTAGTCTTAGTGTGTCAATGAAGCAACAACCTGCAACAGGTTTGATCCAACTCCTTCTTATCAGGGCTGGCGTCGAAACCAACCCTAATCAGACGGATTACTTCTGCTGAGTGTGTCAAAGACAAGAAAAGACTCCATCATTCCTCCATCTCGGTTGGATGCAACCTGTGCAATGCTGGAGTCATCGTAACACCTGTTCAGGCCTTAAGGCCCATAGGGATTGGGCCCCGCGTTGCGTAGCCCCAAGGTGCCAACGCCCTGCTGCGCCTTCACGGCAGTGCCTCCACGGCCCAACGGATCTCCGCGCAGCATGAATCCCCACCCTCTTCACCTCCCCCACCCCCAACCCTATCCAGCTCAACCCCCAGTCAAATGCAAGTCATACACTGACTGGTGCCACCTTCGGTTGTGCTCTGGCCTGCGCACCACTCGTTAGTGAAGGGACACATATATTGCCCCTTTTTGTAGAAGTCCGCCCCCGCTTGTACAAGTTAACATCATACTTTGTTAAAACCATTCCCACACAGTCAGCAAATTAAAATATTAAAATGCGACTCCGTTCCCACACAATCCACCGTCTTAGATAAGGTAATTAAACACCCTAGTTGAGAGAAACACGCGCAATACCTATTCTGCTGAACAGGCATCTTTGCTCACGTAGGCCGGCTCAGGAGTAGATTAGCTTGTAAGCGGTAGCTTAATCTTAAGTTTGTTTTAAAAACTCACTCGCGAACCAAAGGCACATAGTGCCGTCTAATAAATAAAGTTGTAAAACAAATATAAAAGTTCGAGTTTCATTTGGCGCCCGAGTAAGGGACCTCGCGATAAAGTGACCGCGGACAAGTGAAATTTTTTTAACAAATAAGAACTACTGGAAGGCCCCTTAGTAGTGGGAAAATTTTATCCTCGCAAAAAGGACGGACCGTACAGTCCAGCAACCAATAGAGAACAATCAGAAAAAATCAAAAGAAAAAAACATTTCAATAAGAGCAAGTGAAGCTAATAGAAGCATAGTAAAAAGGAGTTATAAAAACTTATAAAATCATATCTAAACGTCATTACACACAAGGAGTTATAAAGAGTAAATAATATCATCATCTTTGCACGGCATTTTTACACAAAACCAGAAACCAGTACCAGTAAGTAACGATACGATGCATATCCTGAAACAATTAGTGTATGTTTAGGTTAGTAAGCAAACCACCATTAGGAAAGAAATTTTGTAAACAGTATAAAAAGAAATATAATAGTTAGTAATCAAATTTATTTTCACAAAATAAGTCAGGAGGAACAGATAGCGGCAGCTATGGCGAGACTTAATTTACAAACATCCTCTTCCAATTCCCCAACCACCTTTACCCCTAGCCAAAAAAGGGAATTGGCATCCCTAATAACAAACACGGTTTCTGCCCTGTTAAACCCATAATCAGAGGAAGAAGAGGAAACTCCTGTAGATTTCAGTAGTAACATAGAACAATCTGAGAGAGTACCAGATGTAAAGTGCCTAAGAGAATTTTCAGGCAAGGATGGTGAGTTTAGTTCCTGGAGGAAGTCAGTAGACAGGATACTATTAATGTATGGAAGGAATAAAGATACCCCTAAATATTTTGCAATTTTACATACAATTAGACATAAGATCTTCGGAGAAGCAGACACAGCCCTTGAGTCCTATAGGACTCCTCTAAACTGGAATAAAATTAAGAAATGTCTGATGTTACACTATTTAAACAAAAGGGATGTGAGCACCTTAGAGTACCAGATGACAACGCTTGCACAGAGAGGCAATACGGTTGAGAAATTCTACCAACAGGTTTATCAATACCTGTCACTTATTTTAGATAAGATTGACTGCCTCGAACTCGGTGAGGAAGCCCTATCAGCCATGACGGCAACTTATAGGGAAAAAGCACTTGATACCTTTATACGCGGACTTAATGGAACTCTTCCAAGTCTGCTTAGTGTAGGTGAACCAACCAGTTTACCGCAAGCTCTCCAAATGTGCCTCAAACTAGGAATATGAATTACAAGACAATCCACGCAAATAACATTGGGCGTTTGGCAAATAATTCTAAGCCCAGTAACCCTAATCCACCAAGAATGTCATTACCAAGACCACAGACTCTACCTTTTTACCCAGAGCTTACAAATATCCACAACTAACCCCAAAAACCAATTGCTTATCAACACTATGGACAGAACCACAACTTTGGCACGTTGCTGCCATATTTCCCTTATAGGATGAAAAATGGTAACAAGTTGAAATTTTTACTGGATACAGGCTTAAACAAGAACTACATTAATCCGACCTACATACGAAATCCTATCCCAAATGAACCTTTTTACGCCAATTCGGTCGGAGGCCCAGTGAAAATTGACCACCACGCAAACATTGATATCTTCGGCGAGGAATTTGGGAAAATAAAATTCCACATCCTGCCGAACCTAAAAACATTCGATGCCATAATAGGCAACGACACTCTGAAAAACCTCAATGCAGTGATCTTCACTAATGGCAACTGTTTCACTCTACTCAATAAGAAATTCGGTCGGAGGCCCAGTGAAAATTGACCACCACGCAAACATTGATATCTTCGGCGAGGAATTTGGGAAAATAAAATTCCACATCCTGCCGAACCTAAAAACATTCGATGCCGTAATAGGCAACGACACTCTGAAAAACCTCAATGCAGTGATCTTCACTAATGGCAACTGTTTCACTCTACTCAATAAGTATAAATATCCCATCCACCAACTTCCAATAAATTCCATTACACATACCACCCAACGGCTCAACCATCTGAGTCCTGGGGACAACGGAAAGCTAAAATAACTCTTGGACTCATGCCCAACCTTATTTTCCGAGCCAGATAAAAAATTAACCTTAGTCACTAACGTTAAAGCGGAAATTAGAACAAAGAATGATAGGCCAATCTATTCAAAAACATACCCATACCCTATGCCCTTAAAGAAAGAAATAGACCAACAAATCGATGAATTACTGAATGATGGCATCATTCGTCCATCAAAATCTCCCTACAATTCTCCAGTATGGATTGTCCCTAAGAAACAGGACGCCTTTGGTCAAAAAAAATATCGCATGGTAATCGATTATCGCAAGTTAAACGAAGAAACCATACCAGATAAATACCCCATTCCAGATATTACCACTATTTTATCCAATTTAGGAAGAAACAAATACTTCTCAACTATCGACCTTAAAAGCGGATTCCACCAGATTGCCCTAAAAGAGGCTGATATCGAAAAAACTGCCTTTTCAGTCGCGACCGGAAAATTTGAGTTTACGCGGCTACCGTTCGGCCTTAGAAACGCTCCAGCCATTTTCCAACGCGCCTTAGATGATGTTCTGAGAGAACATATTGATGTCCGATGCTATGTTTATATCGATGATATAATAATTTTTAGCAAGACCAAAGAAGAACATTTCGATAATTTAAGCATTATTTTCAACACTTTGGAAAGGGCTCGATTAAAGTTGCAATAAGATAAATGTGAATTCATCAAAGAAGAATCGAATTTCTCGGTATTATTGTTGGTCAAGATGGTATTCGCACTACACCAAAAAAAGGAGAAGCAATAACTAACTTCCCCCTTCCCAGGAATGTCCATGATTTGCGATCCTTTTTGGGAATGACCGGACATTATCGTAGATTTATCAAAGCTTACGCACAAAAAGCAAAACCACTGACTGAACTACTCAGAGGAGAACTGGGAAGAATTTCTAAAAATCAATCAAAAAAGGTCCAATTGAATCTAACAACCCAACAAATAGAAGCGGTTAAACAACTAAAAAATTGCTTAACATCCGATGATGTAATACTTCACTACCCTGACTTTCAAAAGACATTCGAGCTCACCACTGACGCATCCCATTATGCCTTGGGAGCGGTACTCTCCCAAGAGGGTAGACCAATATGCTTTCTTTCAAGAACGCTTAGCAGAGCAGAGGAAACTTTTGCAACCAACGAAAAAGAGATGCTAGCTATCATTTGGGCTCTGCAGTCACTCAGATGTTTCCTTTACGGATCAAAAAAAGTTAAAATATTTTCCGAATACCAACCATTGACCTTCGCCCTCAGTAACAAAAATACCAATGCAAAAATGAAACGATGGGAAGCGCAACTAGAGGAGTATAACCACGAAATAATCTACAAACCCGGCAATACAAACATTGTTGCGGACTGCCTCTCGCGACCACCAATTGCAAACATAAATTCAATTACAGTCCATAGTAGCGATAGCTCCTCAGAAAATTTAATACCCTCTGTAGAAACACCCATTAATGTCTTTAAAAATCAAATTTTTATCAATGAAGGTTCACAATCCTCATATAAGTTCGAAATAGTTTTCCCAATGTACCATAGACATATCATTACCGAAAGTACCTTTTCGGAGGATTCATTGAGGTCAATTTTGAAGAGACACCTGAATCCTTCTGTCTTAAATGGCGCCTACTATGCTAAAAATTCAAGCCATTTTCCCCCTACACTTTGCAAATTATAAGATACGGTTCACGCAGCTGATTGTGGAGGATATCAAAGATACAGAAGAACAAAATCGAATTATAATTGAAGAACACAATCTTGCCCATAGAAATGAAATGGAAAACAGGTTGCAAATACTTGGAAAATACTATTTTCCTGCTATGGCAAAGGCGATTGTTGTTGATAACGAAAAAACATTTAATTCACGGCCTATAAAATTCATGTTGGAAAGTGAATTCAATATACAAATTTTTACTGCACCCCAGATAAAAGCGAAGTGAATGGTCAAATAGAAAGATTTCACTCAACTTTAGCAGAGATCATGAGGTGCTTAAGGCACGAGTACCCTGACAAAAGCTTTGAGGATCTCATGGAGGGGTCCGTAAATGAATATAATCATTCCATACATTCGGTTTACAGGGAAAAAAACAGTTGACATATTCTTTGGCAGACCTTCTTCATCCAATCGTAACGAGCGTGAAGAAATTAGGAAACAAATTCTTGGTAAACTCAAAATAAAACAGGAGCAGGACCTTCAGTATCATAACAAAAATAGACAGGAGGCAGCTAATTATAGTCCAGGACAAAAAAATTTCGTTAGACAAAACAAGAGATTAGGAACCATACGAAACTAACTACCTAACACGCATTCCCTGTATTTTAGATTATTCCTTCCCCTAAAACTCCTTCTTTACAACGGCTCAGTCGAGGTGCTCGACTACTCTCAGGCAGAAATTGTTACCATCGAGAATGGCATCGGAAAGGTGCAAACAGGCACCTACAGAATCCTCCACTACATCAACCTTACCGAATACTCCCGCATCCTGGAAGACATAAATAGCCACTTCATAAGAAATATCCCACCTTCCCATCCTCTACACCCATTCATTGCGGAAGAAATAAAAGCAATTAATATTACCATCAGACACATAACACCCAAAAATAGAAATATGGCCATTAATAGTAAATTTGAAGAAGTTGTTGGTAATAACTACCAACAACTAATTGTCAATAGGAACATTTTTGAAAGAATCAAAAATATTACGCAAATAAGCAATAGCATACTAAAAACGATGCAAAATAGCAACGAACTTCTGACCTCGATTATAAGTTTAAAATTGATATAATAAAAGAAGAAGTTGCAAATATTAACAGAGCAATACACCTTATCAAGGCTAATATTATTAATAGCTTCATAATTTCCAACCAAGAAGTTCAGAAAATTAACGAGATTTTTGGAAAAAAAATATGACATTTGGATCGTTAGAAGAATCGTTGAATTTTGCAGACGTTCAAATCGCAATGAATGGAAGTTTAAAAATTTATGTAATAGAGATACCAAAAACCGAAGACCAAATATATAACTGTATTTTGATCAAACCAATAAGTAGGGATGGAAGGATCTTGAAACTAGAATTTGAGAATGTGTTAAAATGTAGTGAAAAGTATTTTGGAATTATAAAAGAGAGCAAAGAAACAAACATTGTAAAAATATGTAAGCAGAATCAAATCAAAGACTTGGAAAATGAAAATTGTATTACAAATTTAATAAAAAATATGCCTTTCAATTGCATTGTAACAAATAGTGACCACGTCAATAATATTGATGAAATAAAAACTGGGCTGATCTTATTAAATGATTTTAATGGAAACTTGACCAACAAAAATGTAACAAGTCATGTAAAAGGGTCATATCTTGTAAGGTATTTTAACGAAACCACAAAGATTAATAACCTAAGTTTTACTGCTCTCGAAGCACATAGCAATGTTAGGAATATAAAGAAAATTAGTTCCCTAAACCTTTTGGTAAAATCCAGCATGATTACACACTTTGGGATATTGTTCATAATTATAGCTATAATTGCAATATTAAAATGCAAAAGGAGCAGAAGTTCCGAAATAATCATTCATAACCCACAGTCCATACAAATGCCGGAAATACAAAATATACGCCATAGGAGTCTTAACGACATTCCATTTTTTTTAAAAAGTAGTTAGTCCAATCGGGGACGATCGGAATTTCGGAGGGAGGAGTTAACATCATACTTTGTTAAAACCATTCCCACACAGTCAGCAAATTAAAATGCGATTCCGTTCCCACACAATCCACCGGCAAAACATTCGCATATTTGGGAATCATATTGCAACCAAAAATGCAATTGCGCTGCACGCGCATCCGCCGTCTTAGCTAAGGTAATTAAACACCTTAGTTGAGAGAAACACGCGCAATCCCTATTCTGCTGACCAGGCATCTTTGGTCAGGTAGGCCGGCTCAGGCGTAGGTTAGCTTGTAAGCGGTAGCTTAATCTTAAGTCAGTTTTAAAACTAACTCGCGAACCAAAGGCACATAGTGCCGTCTAATAAATAAAGTTGTAAAACAAATATAAATGTTCGCGTTTTATTTTGTATGCATAATACACTTTTCTAGACCCTTTTTAAAGGGTTTTTGATCCCAATCCTATTATCTGAACAAATCGTTTGTATGGGGCTTAATTATATAATATTCCGATTTCGATGAATTTTCACTACCATTATGCAATTCATAATATATGTGCATAATTCCATATTTCACGCTGCTAAACGTGTTTTTAGAGGATTTCTGACCCCAATCCTCATATCTGAACAAATCGCTACTATGGGGGCTATATAGTATAATATTTCGATTTCGATGATTTTTACTACCACTATAAAATGCATAATTGGTGGGCAGAATACCAAATTTAACCCTTTTACAAGCTCTATTAGAGGAATTTTTATCCAAATCCTCATATTTGATATAATATTCCGATTTCTATGATTTTCACTACCAATATGCAAATCATAAGATGTGTGCATAATAAACTTTTATAGACCCTTGTTTAGAGGATTTTTGATCCCAATCCTAATATCTGAACAAATCGTTTGTATGGGGGCTTAATTATATACTTGTATCTGATTTTGATGACTTTCACTTCCACTGTGCGATTCATAATATATGTGCATAATACCAAATTGAACGCTTCTAGACGCTTTTTTAGAGGAATTTTTACCCAAATGTTAATATCTGAACAAATCGTTAGCATGGATCTAAATTATATAATTTTCCGATTTCGACAATTTTGACTACCACTATGTAATTCATAATATGTGTGCATAAAACCATATATAAATCTTTTAGACGCTTTTTTACAAGATTTTTGAATCCAATCTTCATATCTGTTCAAATCGGTTGTATGAGGTCGTTATGATTTAATATTCCGATTTAGATGATTTTCACTACCTCTATGCAATTCATAAATCTGAATAAAATCAGTTTAAAGGCGCTATATTATACAATACTCCGATTTTGATGATTTTCACTACCAATATGCAGATATGTAAGTATTATACCACATTTCATTGTGGCTTAATGATATAATATTTCGATTTTGATGACTATCACTACCACTTTTTTTTGCCGAAGGAGGAACCTTCCAAAGATACTGCTACTTCCCAGTATGCAGCATGCCCGATTCGTACTGCCCGCTAAGGGTACACTTCATTCGGGTCCACGCACAATCAGTATTCTCATACCGCAGTGGACTTGGGGAGCAATACGCCAACGTACTAAACCCTTAACTCCGACTGCAATTCACTGGTTCTACGGGACCGCCGCTCGACATTTCTTCGCAGGACCTGGTTTAGCCAGATTGGCTCTACATGTACATTTTTCTGTTCTATCCTCCGTTATGTCTTCTGTTTTCGCTACTGCGTTGCCGTTCTTTTAATCTCAATTCCTGTAGAGCGATTGCGGACCAAATTTTCACTTTATTCCTCACGATTTCACTTCGTATTATGAAGTGCACAATGTTTTTTGGACACACTCGTTCTTTAATAAGGCTCTCAATATCTGTTCTCTCTACTTAATATTTCGGGCAGGAAGAGATGTGCTGCGTGGTTTGGGTTCTGTTACCACAGAACGAACAATCTGTCCGGTCATCGTGACCGTACTTATTGAGGTATTCACTGCAGCAATCGTGTCCGGTCAGAAGTTGCGTCAAGTAGTAATTCGCCTCACCGTGTTTTTTCTCCACTCAGACTTGTATGTTGCCGATTAGCTTGTACGTCCATCTACCTTTTTCTGCTATGTCCCAGCGCTTCTGTCACTCATATATACTTTTCAGTCTTTCTGCGTTCCGATCTTCTGTTGTGAGTCGCCTTCCAATGCTTCTGCATTTATCGTAAACTTTTTTGAGTTCCATTGCCATTATATCTGGCGTCATGATGCCCGCTATGACCCCTGATGCATTGTGTGACACCGTGCGGAACCCCCTGATAACTCTGATTGCACTTAGTCTGGTCACAGATCTTGCTTTCTTGGCATAAGTTGTATTCTGCATTGCTGGTCCCCATATCGGTGCCCCATACATTATCACCGACTGACTTACTTTAGCCATGAGTTCTCGCTTGCTCTGGCTTGTGCCGCCAATATTAGCCATCATCCTCGATAGGGCCGTTGTTATTCGCGCCGCTTTTTCACATGCTTTCTCGATGTGCGTCTTGTAGTTTAGCCGCGTGCCTATTGTAACGCTTAGGTACTTCAGTGTCTGCTGGGTAGTTATGTTATAGCCGTTGATATTAAGTAGAGCAGTTTCTATCTTTTTCCTGCTTGTTATTAGTACTGCTTTAGTTTTTTGTCATACTAGTTGAAGCGAACTTTCTTTCTGGGAGTCAGTTTTTGATCATTAAAGCAGTGTTTTCACATAAGCTCTCTATTTGGATAAGTTCCTTTCCCACCACAGTTACTGCAATTTCGTCAGCGTACCCGATAATTTGAACCCCCTTTGGTAGCGGAAGTCGCAGTACTCCGTCATAAAGTACGATCCACGGCAGTGGGCCCAATACCCTGTACTCTTTGGGTCCCTCGTCGGAGTCATAAAGTAACAGCCTATTCGACAGGTATTTGGAGATAACTCTTAGTAGATAGCTCGGTGTTCTCTTGTATTCGAGGGCGCTCATTATGTGTGGCCAATAAGCAGAATTAAAAGCATTTTTAACGTCAAACGTTACTACCGCGCAGTATTATTTTGTGTCATACATCTCGTTCCTTCTACAGCCTTGCCTGCGACATTGGTCACTTTTTTGACCGTATCAATGGTTGACCTGTGCTTACGGAATCCGTATTGGCGGCGAGTCCTGGGAATTTTTGCTCTAAGTGGTGCTCAAGTCGTAAGCAGATTATTCCTTCAAATATCTTTCCAAGCGTGTCCAGCATGACAAGAGGGCGGTTTGAGCTTGGATCTCCAGCTGGTTTATTGGGCTTCTGCAAAAGAACTAATCGCTGCTTCTTTCATATTTTCGGAAAACCCCCTTCTCGCAAACAGCGTGTAAAGAGGTCTGAAAAGTCACTCGTTTTGTACTTTATAGCAATTTTTAAGGCCTTGTTAGGAATTCCTTCTAGCCCCGGTGCTTTGGTTTTTCCAAAGCTTTCTGCTGCTTGTGTTATTTCCTCATCGATGATCAATGGTGCGTCAATTACCGTGTTCATATTTGCTGGTATAAAATGTTCGTTCGGTTGTGTGTGGAAAAGTGTTACCACAATGTTTTTCAGTAGAATGGGACAGGTTGGTGCTTTCCCTTTATCTCCTTTGATTTTCTTCATGACCACTTTGTAAGCATCGCCCCACGGATCCTCGTCGGCGTTTTCGCAGAGCTCTTTGAAGCAAGTGAGTTTGCTCTTTTTAATTGTTTTCTTGAGGACGCGCCGTTTCCTTTTAAAACACTCGTGCAGGTTTGAGTACTCAGGCGATTTCTTTCTCCTCTGACATATTCGCCTGGCTTTGTTGCATTCATTCCTTAGGATGTCAATTTCTCCATTCCACCAGTAAGCAGGATTTCTGCAATAGCCCTGTTTTTTTCTACGCATGATTTTCTGATATGTCTCACCAATATCTCTGCTATATTTACGCCTTGCGGGACACTCGGTGGTATATAGCAGCAATAGAAGGTGATTCCACAGATCTTCGCTCGTGTGTAGTTGGCCTTCTCCAATAGAGGCTTTGCTCCACAGGACCATATGGCGGCTTTGTTTGTGATGTCGGAGGCCAATGTTGCGCTGTCTATGTTTTTGTACTGTTCGCTTAATATTGCTACGTCCACCTTCTCCTCGTACACCGTCTGTTTGAGCAGTTCTTGCGCAGCCTCACAGTGGTTCAGGTTTAGCTGTATAACTTTCATTTATTGTACTTTTTGTACGCTTTGGTGTTTTGAGTTTTCCCTTCCCTTGCTTTCGCACGCACTACAAGACGGGGTTTTTTCGCACGCCTATGTGAAGTGCCCCTTTTCGCCTTTGGTCGTCTTCCTAATCTTCAAATTTTCGCCTAGTTTCTGCATTTTTCTTCTTTTTTTGACCGTCATTAAGATGGCTTTGTAGGACATATCTCCAGAGCGTGCTATGACTATGACATCGGGTCGTGTTGGTGGCTTTCGTGCAATATTCTTAGCGTTTTGGGGCTTGCGCTTGACGCTTACCCAGTCTTCTTCCTTTTCCATATTTTTACGTTTTTGCTGAATCAACTTCTATGATTTCCCAAATCCTTCGGGTACGGTCACTGGATTGTTAAATATAAGTCACCAACTCTATTTGCAGTTTCTTTATATATTGTGGCGAAAATCCCATACCAAGGACAAACAAAACTATCGACAATGTAAATACCATTTCCCGGAAGGACAGAAAATAAAGAAGCGGCCGTATAATGCAAATTACCCATACCAAGGACAAACAAAACTGTTGACAATGTAAATGAAATTTCCCGGAAGGACAGAAAATAAAGAAGCGGCCGTATAATGCAAATTACCCATACCAAGGACAAACAAAGGGGTAGACAGCAAATACACGCTGTTGAGGTATAAAAAGAGAGGCAGCCGCTATCACAAGGAAGACGAGTAGACAACTTAGTGGAGTTAACACTGCTGTGAGCTGTGTGTGTTTGAGAAACGGATAAGCTGAGTGAAGCAGATAATAAGTGTGTAAAAATAATTGTAAAATAAGCCGTTGGCTAAAGACAAAATTGTAGAAATAAATTCCTGACGGTGAAGAAACCGAACAAATAAATTTTGGGAGTTTATTTAGTAATCCAGTGATCGGACTCGAACAATTTGGAGAATAATCGAGGCGAATTAGCAAGTTCGTTACAATTGGTGTCAGAAGTGGGATTGCTAAATAAATTCCGAAAAAAACAACAACAACAAAAATATTTGAAAATGGTCAAGATTCAAGATTTAACGATACTACCGCTCAAAAAGGAATTGGCGAAGAGGGGATTATCTTCAACCGGGAATAAGGCTGAACTACAATCACGGCTGCGAGAAGCTTTGGAAGCAGAAGGCATAGATTTGAGCGAATATGAATTCTGCCGTGAGGACGAGGAGACATCCAAGAAAGAAATGGAGAAGGAAGAGGCTGTTGAGACTACGGAAGATTCAGAGAAGTCAGCAACTAAAGTTGAAGAAAAGGCTCCTAGCTCATCTACGAGTATGGACATGAACATGTTACTGGCTGCAATTTCACAAAAGTTGGATGCACAGGATGCCAAGATGTCGCAAATGAATACCAACATTTCAGAGAAGTTGGATGAACAGGATGCCAAGATGTCGCAAATGAATACCAACATTTCAGAGAAGTTGGATGAACAGGATACCAACATGTCACAAATGAATGCCCACATTTCATCGCAAATGCAAGATCAAGAAGCGCGTATTTCATCCCGGCTCATACAGCTTCAGGAGAGTGTTGTTAAAGAATGCACAGAACTGAAGGAGAGACAGGACGTAATCGAGGAGAGGCAAGACAGATTCAGGAGAGGCAACGAGTTAGAAGGTCGGCAAAGCAAAGTAGAGGAGCTAATTGCGACCAAAGTTAGCGAATTGGAAGGACGTGTCCACGAATTGCTTTCGAATCGTCCAAGCATTTCGAGGAGCACCCCTAGCATAAAACCACCATCCTTTGACGGCACCACCCCTTTCCACATCTTTAAGCTTCAGTTCGAAAAGACGGCTAGAGCAAATAACTGGAGCATGGAGGAGAAGTCAGCTGCACTATTCATGGCATTAAAGAGACCTGCAACGGAAATTTTGCAAATAATTCCTGCATATGAGAGAGACGACTATGAGGCACTAATGCGAGGCGTGGAAAGACGTTATGGTAGCGAGCATAGAAGACAAATCTACCAGATGGAATTAGAGAACCGCTATCAGAAGTCCAACGAGACCTTGCAGGAATTTGCTTGTGAGATTGAGAGACTAGCTCATTTGGGTTATGGAGATAGTCTTGGAGAATACCTCGAGAGGATAAAAATTCAGAGGTTTATCAGCGGAATAAGGAACAATTATAGCAGGCGAGAGGCGTATGCGAATCCAAGGCCAACATTTGCCGAGACTGTCTCGTATGCTCAGACAAAGGAAGCGTCCGAGCTTTTGTGCAGACCAGCGTACAAAGCGAACTGTGCGAAGTTGGAAAGCCCAGATGTGATGAAAGGGATATGGGAGATGTCGAAAACCGCCAAACTGATGAGAACCAGGATTTGCTACAACTGTAGAAGGCCTGGACACTTAGCTCGCGATTGTAATATGGGTTCTACGAGGCAAATCGATAACAAGGCGAGCAACATTACTATCAGCGGATATGTGGATGGACATCAACGAGAACTAACTGTGAACACGGGTGCGTCAAACTCCATCATTCGATCCGATTTGATCACCAGGGAAATAAGCCCGTTACATGGAGCTAAGTTGAAAACATTAACTGGTGAGGACGCCAGGGTTCTGGGAAAAGCCACGTGTAAAGTCACCATTGGAAATATGACAGTGTTGCATGAGTTCCTAGTAGCGGAAATCTTAGATGAAGTCATAGTTGGTGTGGACTTTCTCCTTGGTCAAGGAATGAAGATCGACCTAAAGAAAAGAGTGATAGAGTATGGAAATATACAGTTACCGCTAAGTGTTGGCCACGATCATGCGTACAACAGAAATGATGTGCCCCTGGTAAAGAAAGAGCAGCAGAAGGGAAATACGTACGGAAATGGCAAGATGTCTCGTGCCCTAATGAAGAAGTTGGGAGAGGTACGCAAAACTGTTGAGCAACGCCCTAAGGTTATGAACAACAAGGTAGATGGATGTACTAAGGCGAGGAATCCTGAGAGCTTTGAGAAAGGAGATCTGGTAAGGCTGCACGATTCCCCACGGAAGAAAATCTTTCACAGGAAGCGGGAAGGCCCCTACAAAGTAATAAAACGGTTGAACGACGTAGTGTATCGAATACAGACTGTTGGGAAACCAAGGACCAAAATGAAGGTGGTTCACTTAGAAAGGCTCGCGGCGTTTGGAACAGATGGTATGTCTGCTCGGGACGATCAGACTTAGGTGGAGGGCAGTGTGGCGAAAATCCCATACCAAGGACAAACAAAACTATCGACAATGTAAATACCATTTCCCGGAAGGACAGAAAATAAAGAAGCGGCCGTATAATGCAAATTACCCATACCAAGGACAAACAAAGCTGTTGACAATGTAAATGAAATTTCCCGGAAGGACAGAAAATAAAGAAGCGGCCGTATAATGCAAATTACCCATACCAAGGACAAACAAAGGGGTAGACAGCAAATACACGCTGTTGAGGTATAAAAAGAGAGGCAGCCGCTATCACAAGGAAGACGAGTAGACAACTTAGTGGAGTTAACACTGCTGTGAGCTGTGTATGTTTGAGAAACGGATAAGCTGAGTGAAGCATATAATAAGTGTGTAAAAATAATTGTAAAATAAGCCGTTGGCTAAAGACAAAATTGTAGAAATAAATTCCTGACGGTGAAGAAACCGAACAAATAAATTTTGGGAGTTTATTTAGTAATCCAGTGATCGGACTCGAACAATTTGGAGAATAATCGAGGCGAATTAGCAAGTTCGTTACAATATAAAGAATTTATTTAATGTCCTTTTAATACTCAGTAATTCACAATCCAATTACAATTCACTTCGCTATTTACAATCACTTGTATTACAACTTTCACAATGTACTGTTTCTTATTACTTCACTGTAATGTAATCAGCAACGCGTTTACTTTCCGACTGATTAGCTTCGCAGCTGAGTATCGCCCTTATATAGTAGTCGGCTGCTCGCAACGAAAGCCTGGAATAATCGAATCGTTCCCGATAACGAATGTTCTCGTTTTACGCTCCAGAACATACCAGTTATCGGCTTCTCTCTTTCATCTGACATTCGCTTCGCATTTTCGCCACAATATTGTTACGATCTTGCTGATTAACCTCGTTGATTTCCCAAATCCTTCGGGTACGATCTCTGGTTTGTTAAATGAATTCGCCAACTTAATTTGCAGTTTCTTTATTTATAAAGAATTTAATCAATGTCAAATCTCCATTTTGGAAGCGTTCGGAGTTCTTCGCCTTGTCATAACCAGCCTTCATTTTGTCACTCATAATTTGAGTTCGCTGCCTCACAAGAGCATGTATCTCTCTTAACTCTTCCTCAAGAACAGTAGAGGCTTCCTTCGCAATTCTTCTCGCATCACCAGTTATTCCAAATTTTAAATCGCTGGGCAACCGAAGTGCACTACCAAACAGTGTCCTGGCAGGTGTTTGACCTGTTGTTTCACGCACTGCGGACCGATATCCCATCAGGAAAAGGGGTATGTGTACATCCCAATCATCTTGATGCTTGCCCACTACTTTCCGCAAGTGCTCTTCCAGGGTCCGGTTGAATCGCTCTACCATGCCATCTGATTGAGGTTGCAGGGCTGTCGTTCGGGTTTTGCGAATACCAAGTATCTGGCACATCTCCTGGAACACCGCCGATTCAAAGTTTCTTCCTTGGTCTGAGTGCAATTCTATTGGTGCACCGTATCTGCTAACCCAATTGTGAGTGAATGCATCCGCAACTGTTTTCGCTTCCTGGTTGGGAATTGGGTAAACCTCACGCCATTTACTAAAGTAGTCCTTAACCACAAGAACGTATTTGTTTCCTTGTTTGCTCATAGGGAATGGACCGGCTACATCCATGGCAACCCGCTCAAATGGTGCACCTGAGTTATACTGCTTTATCTGCCCATGACTTCGTGACTTTGGTCCCTTAGCTGCTATGCACTCCGTGCAATTAGCAATCCATTCAGCGACCGATTGACGACAGCCAACCCAATAGAACCGCTGCTTGATCTTCTCCAGCGTTTTTGTAATGCCTAGGTGCCCTCCACTAGGACCACTATGGAATTCCTTCCGGAATTCTTAACCTCGGAACTACTATAAGCTTCCGAGAGCACTGGCCATCTTCAATTTCTCATACTCTATGCAAACAGCCAGATATCAAGTCTAAACTGTTCCATTGCGCCCAGTATGCCTTAGCGATTGGACTTTCAGCTGTCATTTGTTCTTTACTTGGCCGTCTGTTCACCTCCAATCCGTGCATTACCAATTCCAAGTCCGGATCTTCTTGCTGACATTTCCCTAAGTGACTTGCCTCCCACTCTTCTGCTGATGTAACTGTTATTAGCCGGACGTCTATTATGTCTTCCTTACCCTCGGATTTTAAGCAATGCTTACATTCCAAACTACATGGTCGACGGGACATAGCGTCAGCATTTCCGTGCGTATTCCCCTTGCGGTGCTCTATGGTGAAATCACAACTTTGCAGTCTCTCAATCCACCGTGCTAGCTGCCCTTCGGGATTCTTGAACTGTAGTAGCCACTTCAGCGCTGCATGATTCGTTCTAACTCGGAAATGTTGACCATACAAATATTTGTGGAAGTGTTTAATGCAATCCACCAACGCTAATAGTTCTCTCCGAGTTACGCAGTAGTTCCGCTCTGGTTTCCCAATAGACCGGCAACTGTCTTCTCCAGCCCATCAATCACTTGTGAAAGTACACCTCCTATGCCATAACCACTAGCATCTGTGTCCAGAATAAATGTAGCACCTGGAACCGGGTACACTAGCATAGGCGCAGTGCATAGCCGTTATTTTAAAGCTTGGAAAACCTCCTCTTGTTCAGTTTTCCACTCGAAAGATCTATTTTTCCTTGTGAGCTCATGGAGACTATGAGCTACGCTGGTGAAATTCGGAACAAAGCGGCGATAGTAAGTACACAGCCCAAGAAAGCTTCTTAATTCATGCAAATTTCTGGGTCTCGGCGAATCCTTCACTGCTTCTATTTTTTCCTTCGCAGTACAAACGCCCTTCGTGGTTACTTGATGATTGAAGTAATTCACCTCCTTCTTGAATAAAGAGCACTTCTTAGGACTTAGTTTAAGACCAGCACCAGCTATTCTCTGGAAAACTTCTTCCAAATTACTCAGATGTTCATTGAAGGTTTTTCCCAATACGATGATGTCGTCCGGATACACCAAACAAGTCTTCCAGTGTAGTCCTTTGAGCACATAGTCCATTAGTCTTTCAAAAGTGGCAGGAGCGTTGCATAACCCAAATGGCATTACCGTAAATTGCCATAGACCGTTGCCAACACTAAAGGCTGTCTTCTCTTTGTCTTCTTCACTCACTTCTACTTGCCAATATCCGCTCTTAAGGTCAAGTTTTGAGAACCATTCTGTGCCAGTTAACGATTCTAGTGTATCATCGATCCTGGGCAAAGGATGGCTGTCTTTCTTTGTAACATCATTTAATTTCAGATAGTCCACGCAGAACCGCAACTGACCATCTTTCTTCTTCACGAGTACTACCGGAGAGCTCCATGGACTTGCCGATGGTTCGATAACATCGCTTTCGCTCATTTCCTTGATTATTTGGCCAACAGCGTCACGTTTTGCTAGTGGAACGCTTCGAGGAGCTTGACGAATCGGTCTTGCGTCACCAGTATCAATGCAATGTTTCACTACGCTGGTCCTGCCTGGTTTGTTGCCATACTTGTCGAATATGTTGGAGTATTTACGGATCATTTGGCTGGTATGTGATTGTACTTGTCTTCCAACTCTTGCATCCATACATTTATATCTTCCCCATGTCCTTGCTACCAATAGAGTCGATTCCAGATGAATCATTACATTTGATGATGGCTTCTACCTCTTGACATTGCCTTAATACAGTTCCACTAGGAATTTTTACTGGTGATCTGATGTCATTTAATACTCTCACTGGGATGCGTCCATTCTTTTGTGTCTTAGCCAGGGTTTTACCAACAAGTACGTCCGGTGTAGAATTATGTGCTGCTTCGACAACCCACAATTTGTTTGTCCCACAATCTCCATTAATTTTCGCCCAAACAACTGCTTCTGACTTTGGTGTAATCCGTTCGCTGCCTTCTAAGACCACTTGTTTGCTGCTGTATGTGGAATTATAGCCAATGCTTAGTGGTACTTCCATGTTCTTATACTCCATAATCTTGTTATTCAAGTCGATCTTGATACCTTGATTCATCGAGAAGTCCACTCCTATGATTACCTCATCTACAACCTGCGCGACTATAAAACTGTGTAACACCGTCACATTCCCTATTGCGACCTCACATGTTACTTCTCCCACCACTTGTGTGTCCTCACCAGTCGCCGTTTTCAATATTGCTCCAAGTAATGGTCTCACTTCTTTAGCGATCAGGTCAGTTCGAATGATGCAGTGTGATGCGCCCGTATCCACTGTTAGCATTCGTACTTGTCCATCCACATATCCACCAATAGTAATGTTGCTCGTTTTTCTGCCAATTTGCGACACGGAGATTATGGGGCATGCAATCGCAGGAGCCAGCATACGCCCTTTTAGACTGGCTCGTTTTAGTTTAACGACTGAGAAGTTCATGGTTCACCCTCCTCAGCCTTCCGTTTTCGCTGTCCTTCTTGTATGCTGGAACCCGTTTTGCATTCGCGTGCGAAGTGACCAGGCTTTCCACATTTAAAGCATTTTCCAGCTTAATTATTGACACCACAACGATTCATTCCTTCTAACGACTTCAGAGTTCTCAATATTTCGGTCATCACATCTGCTGTTTCAACTTCCACTTTGTTGACTTTGTATGCTGGTCTGCTTATGAGTGCCGCCGTTTCACGTGTTTGAGCATCCGCCACTGTTTCAGCGAATGTTAACTTTGGATTCGCATATGTCTCTCGCTTCGTGTAAACGTCTTTTATGCCGCTGATGAATTTTTGTATTTTCAACCTTTCGAGATGCTCACCCGATGCGTCTCCGATGGCTAAATGAGCGAATCTCTCAATTTCCGAAGCATATTTCTGTAGAGATTCGTTTGGTTTTTGGTCGCGCTTTTCTAGCTCCATCTGGTAAATCTGTCGCCTGTGTTCGCTACCATAGCGTCTTTCCAGGGCTCGCATCAATCCGTCAAAATAATTTCCCTCATATTCGGCTATAGTTTTAAAAAAATCTTATTTTATATGTAAATATAAAATACCTTCTTTTACTTTGCTTGTACTAAGTCATGGAAATATTGACCTTAGTGTAATAAAAGCTGGTCCATCTGCAGGAAGTGCTTTTACAAAATTTTTAAAAATACCCAATTTGATATGTTGTGGAGGTAGCAACACTTTTTCAGTTGAAATAAGGGACGTGTGTATTACATTATCTGATCCAACAACTAAATCTTCTCTGTTCTCCCAGTCATGTTTTTGGTATTGGTTCCCTTTATAACGTGTATTCCACAAACATATAAAACACAAATTCTCCGTATATCCACCTTGTAATCTACAAAGCAGAGCTACCATTTTGATCCGACTCCACGGTTGTACTCTGATGGCTCCGCAAACATCATACACGGCTGAAGTGTTAAGCAGATAAAGAAGCTGACAAATATCGATCAATGGCCTACGTTCAGCATAAAATCCTGCGAATTGTGCTAGCCGAAGTATACACGCATGTGAGCTTCTAAAGCACCCATTATGGTGGACGGGCCCTCCATGGTTGAAAAATGGCCCTCTCATCAACGTGTTGGAACCCGAACTCCTCGATAAAGATCGTACTATCATCCAGTGCGAGGAGAATGGCGGCTGCTATGCATCGAATCCTTACCACGCGAAGGTTAGACGGTGAACATATTCCACTCACTGAACGCTTCAGCTCACTAAAGAAACTTCTTCCAACCATGGCGTTACTGCTTCGTTGGCTGCCAATATGTCGTAGTTAGTGACAGGCCATTATCAGTGCGAGTGAGTTGGAAGACGCGTTATAACTGTTCATTCGAATGGATCAGAGGTGTGCATTCCCCACCGAAATTAAATTCTTACAGCAAGGTCAGCCGTTGCCATTGAGTTCCTACTTAGATGCCCGTGGGATCCTACGCTTGGGTGGCCGTACAAGCAAAGCTGAGTTGCTAGAAGCACATCGCCATCCTGTTATTTTGTCGATATCTAAAGCTCTGGTGAGGATGCTGATCAATCAGATACATTTTTTTTGCAAACTGCCGCCTGGAATGGTCGAATTGTTCTCGATAACGTCCTCGATTCACGCTACACATTTTCGTGACAATATGATTAATATTGTGACGGAAAACCCCTATACGATGAACAGACTGAATGAGTAGCAGTGTAAAGGCAATTCCACGAAAAGGACCGAAAAGAAAAAAAGCGGCTGTATAATGCAAATTACCCTTACCAAGGACAAACAAAAGGGTAGACAGATTAAAGACAATTCTCCGAAAAGGATCGAAAAGAAAAGAAGCGGCTGTATAATGCAAATTACCCTTACCAAGGACAAACAAAAGGATAGACAGATTAAAGGAAATTCCACGTCGTTAATGATGAACGGAGTTGCTGCAGCTATCGCAGGCAAACGAATAATCAGCCTTTCCTTAAGCGCGTGAACAGAATGTTTAGGTCATCTACAGGTATAAAAAGAGAGGCAGCCGCTATCACAAGAGGAGACGAGTAGACAACTTAGTGGAGTTAACACTGCTGTGAGCTGTGTGTGTTTTAGAAACGGATGAGCTGAGTGAAGCAGATATTAAGTGTGTATCATAAAGAATTGTAAAATAAGCCTTTGGCTAAAGACGAAAATTGTACAAATAAATTCCTGACGGTTAAAAAGCCAAACAAATAAATCTTGGGAGTTTTGTTTAGCAATCCAGTGATCGGACTCGAAGGATTTGGAAAATCATAGAGGCGAACTTAGCAAATTCGTTACAATATTATCACACCAATTTCATTAAGTTAAATTCTTCTCTTTCTATAATTAAAAATATAATGCGAGATATTAAGAAAAACTCAGAAATTTATATATATATATATATATATATATATTAATCGATTCGAAGAATTAGGTGATTCATCTCAGTTTAATTTACGAAAATTGTACAATTTTATTCATATTCATAACGATAATGATGATTTTCCACCATTTCAGCATTAACGATTTTATTTCGTTTTGATAACATGTCCGCGAACTATGGTAACGATACTAAACGATTTCATTTCATTTTAAGCGTTTTTACTTATAATGAATTACAAATATTCCGATAAAACTATTAGGTACACATCTGGTTACTTCTGAAGAACTTGTTCATTGTGCATACCTAGGTAAAAAAGTTACATCACAATTATTATGGTGTTTTGTAAAAATAAGCCGCTTGCAGAAAAACTTTTATAAACCAAAAATTAATCGAGATTGGTTTGCTGACGATAGCATTTTTGTTGGCGAAGGAACACGGAACATTTAATTATGATTTTAATCGCTTATATACTTTTTAGCAACATCGACTATAATAAAACGAAAAGTGTGTCAAATGGGCTCGTCATTCAGACAAAAAGCTGATACTTCTGACTACGGTAAAAAATTTGTACACTTTTATTTTTTAAATTTTATTATATGGATTCCAAGTTATAGAAATAAACAGTGGATGTTAAGAGTAGCGTGGAAATAGAAACTGTGGCTCTATTACCTTACACAAAATATTGCATTTTGGTTAGGCATCATTTTGAATATGTATAAATTAATTTATAAATTTCAAAATAATGCCTAATATTTTGTATAGTTTATAAGTTATTCAAATTGTTTTATTAGTTAATTAAGTTGCCTTCATTTAAATTTATAAACTCAGTATTTGAAAATAGCAATGAAAGTACGAAAAAATAATTTAAATATAGTTATATAAGGCTGAAATTTACTAATTTGATATTTGATAATAGCTTTAAAAATGTTTTTATAATAAAATTAATAACACTCTTTGTTTGAATTAATGAATATATGAAATGTATATAAAAGTAAAAAATACATAATTTTAATGTAATGTAATGCTTTATTTATCTTTAAATTAGACAATGTTTCTCATTAATATTTAAAGTTTAATTCATAATCATAAAATATGATTTTTAATAAAAATCGAATCAAGCGGTTTTTATTTCAATATATATGCGTTAGGAAAATCTAAAAATTTAACAAATGTATGTTGTGTTATTTATGCCGTAGCTGTATTGTATAGTTATATGGCATTCAATTCCGTGTATATCATATTATATATCGTATATTTATAGCGGATTGAAGAGTCAAATACATAAGAATGTAATAGCAAATGTATATGCGCAAAAAGAGGAAGTTGCTCACACGTACAGAAAAGTGTGTATGTGTGAGGTTTTGTAACTCGGCCTGTACAAACCCACGGAAAGTATTTGAATACATAACACATAGTTTTTGTAGCACTACGGATGGTTTAACGTGTTATATACGGCGTAGTGTGTTTGCTGGGTACTTACCTACATATACTTACATATACATGTATTCACCTGAATTCCAAACTGAATACCTACCTACATACTCACCACACATTTAATACACGTTGAATAAACTCACCTGCAACCCTACTTCCGTTAATTCTGAAAAGAAAATACAATGTAAAAATTATCAAAGTAAAATTTGTACCTTTTAATCGCTTGTTATTATTGATATGTGCTAAAAAATATATATACAACAACATAATATATTTATCCATATTTTTACTGTAAATGCCTTAAAGAGTATGTTATTTGTATACACACTAGTACCCTGCAACTATTTATGGACCATATGGTCAATTGGAGTACCTCTATGGCAAATTTTGGGCGAACTCATATGTTTACACTAACTTTGTGCGTCACGACCATTCTTCGTGTTATGCCGATCGCAATCACTACATGAAGTTACAACTGCGTAATAAGTTCTATACTCGTATACAGAAAATGTGTGGAACTGAAACTGAGGCAGTTTCGTTTCATTGTTGAGCCAGAGTATAAGGGAGTATGGAAACTATCAGGTGATTTCCAGGAACCAGCCCACAGCTGAGAACAGCCTATGTATTTGACAAGGACGTATAGGCGTTGAATTTAGATTTTGACATCCAGTATGGTGGAATATAATGCAGCGCAATGTCGCTTTTATATTTTGTTAAACAACTTAATAAATAGTTTTCCTAAAATTTTTCATTTCATGAATATATTTTATATTTTGTCGATAGTAAATATAGCCCTTATAAAAATATTCTATATATATTTTAATATTATATTGAAATAATCGTGATATTCGAAGTTTTATTTAAGCCTTTTTTGTTCAAATTGTAACAACATAGAAATTCACCAAAAAATAAGTAGTATGATTATAAGCAACGTTGTCGGGGTGAATATCATATAAATATTATTTTTCAAAGAAGTTTGTAGACGCTATCAAATAAAGGTATGTAATAAAATTATTAAATCTTTGTACATTAGTAATATTTGCTATTAAATATTGCAGAACATAATGGATATGTGCGGAAGTCACCAGCACAATACAAAATTATGTGTTATTCGCAGGACGATAAATCCCACAACTTACAAAACACACTTTGCACATAAAAGAAAAAAACATTGAGGAAAGTAAATTACCGCGCTTATGTACTCTATACACAAGAAGTTGATATCTATATATTATATGCTGGAAAACAATGCCGCTGTCTAGTGAAGCTTATGACCTCCATCATGGACTAAAAGTGGGGCGTTTTTCGGCGACTTTTCCGTTTTACTGTAAGTGTTGCGCATGGGAAAACAAAGCTGCTAATGCATTTTAATTTAATTACATAATGCCTTATAGAGCTCAAAGGTATCGCAGAGCTTAATTCTTCGATTTACTGTTTTATTTAGGAATGGCTTGCGTGGACGAGAGTCGACTAATAATGTGGGAAACGTGCTGATACAATGTGGTGGCAAATTTGGCAATTGGTACCCCTATACGTTGCTAAGCTAAGATCGCATGAATGCGGGCAATGGCATTTTTACATTACGATAAATTTTGGTTAATTGTTTGCTCATTAGAAACACACATATGTGACATGTCTTTAAAATAAAAATATTTTGTTTCTGAAAATTATAACGTCTGTAGATTGTCAGAAAACTGAAAGCCTTGTATATGGAATTGGAAAAACCTGTTGCCAGGAGCTATGAGAAAATCTTTAACCATCTGAGTGGAGATATTAATTACATATGTGAATGTATAATATATAATTTTATACTGATGTACTTTAAATCATTTTCAGTAAATAAAAAAAATTAAGAAAACAGCTTTGTTACTTATTTGGAATAGGATCATTTGAACAGATTGAACTTTTTTATAATATTGAAATATGTAGGTATGAAAAGGGGAACGCTACCGATTTTTAATAAATTTATTAAATACAAAGCTTTCAATTACAAATTCATGATGCAAACATATACATATAAAGCTACTAAAACACAAACAATTAATTTTCAACAGGGTTATCTTGTACAGAAAAGGTATGAGTTAAGTAAAATTTGTGAAAGTCAAAAATGTAATATTGTAATTAATAATAGACATAGAAGAAAATACCAAATATTGTTTGACTTAATTTTTCTTTATTCATATTATATTTTTCTTGCTAAATTTTATTAAATAGGTAACTAAATTTGGATATATATGTTCCCCCTTCTTTTCTTTATCAGAACCATATATAAAAGGTACTAAACAAAATATTCTCAGTTTAACGGAATGGTATCAGTCAATTAGAGCTAGGTGAATTAGTACTATATTTTTAACATATCATATTTATAAATCATATGTAATTAAACGGACTCAGAGTGAAAAACAAATCTTCTGAAATTTTTACTACTACATATACTACGTATATTAATACCAAAAGAAATATAGTACTTTACGAGATTAATTAATTTTTTGACGCTGTGCAAAGTCTTGAACGCAAATCTCATTTCACCATACCAAACGATCCATGCGACATCTTGTGATGCTATTTTGCAACGAGGGCGTATGATAGTTGAATTTTGTACGTCAAATGTTAAAAAAAAAGGGTTTCCATACTCCTTTATACTCTGGTTGAGCTCTGCTGGTACGCAAAAGGCGTGCAGAATTTATTATTATTTCAATGAAAATAAGTAGAACAACGACGCAAACTAATAGATATTATATATTTATTAACAATAATCTATTAATATTAATATAAATTTATATAAAAAATATTATATTTTACTAACTTTCACCATAGAAAATGCTATTCGAAACTAAAGAGTATGTTCGAATGTAATTTTTCGCATATACTCCAAAATATAATCCCCTGTAGGTACTCCACGGAGTACTCGGATGTTATGCAGAGATGGATTACTTATATATGGTCCAGCCCTAGGACATGTGGGCGCGATTATTAAAATGTTTGATTTACTTTCCTGTAATATAAATTTATCATGTTTTAAATATGGTAAGACATCGAATACAACCATGGGTGGGAACAGAAGTTAGTACTTAAGCGAAAAGTACTAGTCAGCTGTCTATACCTCAAGAGAAAATGTCAATCTAGGCTTCCGCATTGGCATTGTTCTGAAAAACCTTCCTTTAGGTTCCTGATCGTCAACGCGTGTGGTAGTCTACAAGTAATTAAAATTTAATTTAAACGAAATCAAGTGATGTTCACAGTTTAAAGAATTCGAAGCCAAGCACATGGAATCCAGTAAAGGTATTGCTGCGAAGATAGATGCTGAAACTCATTCTAAATTGACATAATTGGAACGTTCGATTGAAACACGAAAAGAAATTGTTATCCAGGAAATCCTCCAATTTGTATTCAACATTCCACCTGAATTTGCACAAAAACTTTGTTCAAGTTTAAATGACCTAACCAAGCTGTTAAAATTAATATCTGCTTGATTGCATTTTAGTAATCGTCGTATATCCTAGTACAGTTAATTAATGAACTAACCAAACAACAACAAATTAGCGTACGAAGCAGCATATTTCGATAATTCTTTTACGTTTCATTTAACTACATAATTTTGCAGCCTTTACTTAAGAGACATTCCACATATTCAACGTTTCAATGCGCTAAATATATCTACCTAATATATATAATTACAAAAGTGGGCGATAAAGCACCAAATTGTTATAAGCAAAAAAGTTTTAAAAGTATTACACGAGAAGTATGAAAAAAAAATGAAAAAATTTATTTTTCATTGTTGCATAAAGTGTAACTACTTTAATTGATATTCTTTGCTGTTATTCAATAATTAATGGAACTAGTGAGAATATTAAAGCAATAAGCGTTCAATCGCACTTTTTTCTGGTCTTAAAAAAATATTTACAAATAATAAACTTAAAATGAATTATATATCTAGTTAAGTATTCTATATTCCTAGTTTTCATTCAATAACACTGTGCAACAGGATTCTACGGAATTGATGAAACCAAATGGAGATGAAACTTTATCCCTCCCATATCAAAACCTCATACTGAGTTTTTGGCCTATAGGTCTGGTTTCATTTTTATTTTTATTTAAAGTTGGCAACCCTGTGTATGAGAAAAGTTGATTAAAACTTGATCAATGAAGCAATTTTAGATGGGTTTTTTGTATATCGCTTTTTTTTGGATCGAGGAACTCATTTTTGACATTAACTTTTACCTAAATCTTACGATAGGTGGCGCTGTCATACAATTTGTCTTATTTTTGATAGTTTTTCATGCAAAAATAGTATTAATATATGTAGTTTTTTTTTTTACCAATCACAATTTCTGTGAGTTTCGTGTCAGCTCTCTTGCAATACCACAGCAAAATAAATTCTGAAGATTTTGGTAGCGTAAAGCGCCTTACGAAATAAATTTAAAATGAATTAATGTTTGCTAAAGTTAGCGCTTTATTGTTATGTTTGCGGTAAATTCAGCATAGCAACCAATCTGATTGGTATAAGTGTTAATGCGAAAGAGTGGTATGAACATTATTTTGGGATGCCGGTTGTTCAAGACGTAAATTGGGCTCCCAAAGATATATGCTACGACGACTTACGTCTCTGGGTTAAAGGAATAAAAAAATCGCTGAAGTTTGGTGTTCCGATGATTTGGACTGATCCAGGTAAGTTTATTTTATTTAATGTGTTGAATCTATGTACTCATTCAGAATGGTTGTGCATTCAGGTGAGCATAGTGAAGCGAGTTGTTATGTGTGTTTGAATGATGTAAATGGAAAAACTAAAAGATCGCGAAGATCAATGAAATATATTGGAACAGATTATGTAAGCCTGCCATTATCGCATTCAGATGCTATTCCTGTACCACGGCCACCAAGCCCTACTACGATTTCTATATGGACTGCGAACTTGCAAAACCAGTTGCAGGATCCTGATTATGAAATATCTCAAGCTTCCAAAAATATGATACCAATATCTCAAAATTAGATGGATGACGTGGTAAAACATGTGATGCAGAGTATATAGCACATAAGTTAAAACAAAATAATTTACCGACACCTGATGTTAAAGTTACTGGTTACCGTCATCGCCAAGCAAAATTTCAGCCATTTTTCTCTGCCAATAATGAAAACACCTTCGTTTACTGTAACGATATTGAAAAACTTGTTGCAGAAATGGGTATGACTTATATTCCCCACGAATGAAGGTTATTTGTTGATTCATCCAAAACTAGTATGAAAGCAGTTTTGCTGTACTACAACAACAAGAAACCTAGCGCTCCGATAGCATACAATTTGAACACTAAAGAAACGTAAGAATCTGTGAGGCATCTACTAGAAGCAATAAACTATGAAAGCTATAAATGGCGTATATGTTGCGATTTGAAAATGGTAGCTCTGCTTTGTGGATTACAAGGTGGATATACGAAGAATATGTGTTTTATATGTTTGTGGAATACACGTTATAAAGGGAACGAATACCAAAAACATGACTGGGAGAACAGAGGAGATTTAGTTGTTGGATCAGATAATGTAATACACACGTCCCTTGTTCCAACTGAAAAAGTGTTGCTACCTCCACTACATATCAAATTATATTTACATATAAAATAAGATTTTTTAAGATTTATGTAATTGCTATATCGTTTTACAGGTATTTTTAATGGTCCAGACATAAGAAAATTTATTAAAAAAATAGTAAGTTTGATAATTCTTTAAATGAAAATGAGCTAAATGCCTGGAATGCCATAAAAGAGCTAATGTTCTCGGTAAACATCGTGCCACGAACATCAGAGAAAAAGTAGATCATCCCATGAATATGTTTGAGAAGCTCGGTGTACATATGAGTTTGAAGGCACATTTTCTCCATCACCATATAGATTGGTTTGAACACCAAATCGCAACGGAATCGGGTGAACAAGGCGAACGTTTTCACCAGGTCGCTTTAACAATGGAGACACGGTATAGGGGGAAAAACTACTACCAATGTTAGCAGATCTATGCTGGTGGCTAACGAGAAATGAAGAAGACAATACCGACGAGGAAGAGGAGGAAGTAAACTTACCGCCTTCAAAAAGATTCAAGTTTTAGTTTTTAAGCACCGTTATTTTTGTAAGCTTTTTATGGCATTTTTTTTCAAAATGTCAGAAAATAATTTAATTCTTAACAGAAATATTACTTTGTACGTATACTTAATTTTTTATTTCAAACTTTTCACGCCTATATATGTGTATATGTATACTATTTATCATCTTTTTTGTGTGCCAAATATAGTGTAATGTTCCTTTCTATATGTATCATATACGATAATTTCTACAATAAAACTAAAAATATTATTTTTCATGAAAAAATAATATAAACTGTATGACAGCGCCACCTATCGTAAGATTTAGGTAAAAGTTAATGTCAAAAATGAGTTCCTCGATCCAAAAAAAGCGATATACAAAAAACCCATCTAAAATTACTTCATTTGATCAAGTTTTGATCAACTTTTCTCATACACAGGGTTGCCAACTTTAAATAAAAATAAAAATGAAACCAGACCTATAGGCCAAAAACTCAGTATGAGGTTTTGATATGGGAGGGATAAAGTTTCATCTCCATTTGGTTTCATCAATTACGGAGAGATGAACCGTCATTTTGTGTCACAGTGTAATTATACCTAAATCAAGAGTTAAAGTAAAATGATTAATTGTAAATATTTAAAAGTTTTGTTCGTGCACAATATCATATCATAATTTTCGGGCATAACTTCATATTTTTCTTAAATTAAATACTCTTAAAAAGTTTTTACCTAAGAGAAAAGATCGCGAAATACTTACGTACATGCATATACTTAATAGACAAATTTAAGTAAGAATTACAACAAAAACCATTGAACTAAGTTTAAGCGCATGCTTAAAGTTAAATTAACATAACATCAAGTACAGCCAACGCAAATCATCAGGCGCCTGCTGACATCGTTGGAGAACAACAACACGTAAGTGCTCTTGAATATGATCACTCTTTTATTTTGCATATTTCTTTTCCTTTTTTTTCTTATTTGATACATCATATTTAAGATGTATGTATGTATATATGCAGGTATGTAACAGTTAAGGCAGATCTCATTGAATTTTTTTTCTTTCTTTCGCTTTCTATTAATTTGTTTTTTTGTTTTGTTTTGCTTTTGCTTTTCACCTTTAAAGATTATATTTATTAAACTCATTTAATTTAGTCTTAGTATGATGATGCCATTGTGAAAACTTAGTGTTCTTATTTTTATTTCAAAGATATAATTTTTTTGTTAATAAGATAGTATTGTTAGAGTAGCGAAGTGAAGGAATCATAACAATTTTAATTCTAACACAAAATGTAAAGACTCTTGAAACATTTTCTTCCAAGATTATTTTGTTTTGATTCATACATAATCATACTAAAAACAAGAAATAGCACTTTATATATATTATATATATATATATATATTGTATTGATAGGGATAGAAATAAGCAATAAAATGTGAATTTGTTTATTTAAAAGGGGTGTGAGATGATTTAGACCTTCGTTTGGCATTGGTTGGGATCGGATATATTAGGTTAATGTATCTCTCATATGGTTGGGTACGGGAGAGATGAGAAGCGGATTTATGGCTTCTCCAGTTCAATCGAAGCATTTCCGCCTTTCAGCATTCCGTCCGTCCGTTTTTTTTTTATTGGGTTTTAGGGAATGAAGTTTTAGTTTTTTTTTGGTTCCGTTCAGTTAAAACATGTAATAATGTCTTTTGTAAAAATGATCCGCAAGCAAGAACCACCCCAATCCGACAAGCTCAGACCTGGTTAAAACTAGCATACACGCTTAGCCATGTACGGGGCTTTCGATACAAAGTAATGTATCGTACCATCATTTAGTTAATATTTTAGTTAACAATAACAACACTATATTACAGATATCACAATGTTAATTGGACCATATTTTTTGTATGGATTGTGGCAGGTTTTGGATTACTCCATCGTCCGCGTGGAGTATACATTTCACGCGTGCAGGGAGTACTCACCTTGTTTGCAGGGTATGTACAGACCCATTCATGCATATACCCATATATACTTATATATATTGTGGCGAAAATGCGAAGAGAATGACAGATGAAAGAGAGGAGCCGACAACTGGCACGTTCTAGAGCGTAAACGAGGCGATTATCGTAAACGACGCGATTATTCCAGGGGTTTCGTTTTCAAGCAGCAAACAAGTATATAAGGACGACATACAACTGCAAAAGTAATCAGTCGTGAATTAAACTCGTGGAGATTACATTACAGTAAAGCAATAAAAACAGTACATTGTGAAAGTTGTATACAAGTGATTGTGAATAGTAACGTCAATTGAAATTGAATTGTGAATTACCGAATAATAAAAGGACATTAATTAAAGTCTTTATAAATAAAGAAACTGCAAATTAAGTTGGCGATTTTATTTAACAATCCAGAGATCGTACGTGAAGGACTTGGGAAATCATCGAGGTTAATCAGCAAGATCGTAACAATATTGTAATGAATTTGCTAAATTCGCCTTGATGATTTTCCAAATCCTTCGAGTCCGATCACTGGATTGCTAAACAAAACTCCCAAGATTTATTTGTTCGACTTCTTAACCGTCAGGAATTTATTTGTACAATTTAGTATTTATTTTAAAATTATTTATGATACACACTTATTATCTGCTTCACTCAGATCATCCGTTTCTAAGACACACACAGCTCACAGCAGTGTTAACTCCACTAAGTTGTCTACTCGTCTCTTCTTGTGATAGCGGCTGCCTCTCTTTTTATACCTGTAGATGACCCAACCATTCTGTTCACGCGCTTAAGGATAGGCTGATTATTCGTTTGCCTGCGGTAGCTGCAGCTACTCCGTTCATCCTTAACGACGTGGAACTTCCTTTAATCTTTCTACCCTTTTGTTTGTCCTTGGTAAGGGTAATTTGCATTATAAGCCGCTTCTTTATTTTCTGTCCTTCCGGGAGATTGCATTTACATTGTCAACAGTTTTGTTTGTCCTTCGTATTTCGTATTTTCGTCACAATATGTATATATGCACTGCAAACAAGGCGAGTACTCCATGCACGCGTGAAATATATACTCCACGCGGACAATGGAGTAATCCAAAACCTGTCACAATTCATACAAAAAATATGGTCCAATTAACATTGTGATATCCTAGGGCTGGACCATATAATCCATCTCTGCATAACACCCGAGTATTCCATGGAGTACCTACAGGGGATTATATTTTGGAGTATATGCGAAAAATTACATTCGAACATATTCTGTCGTACAAAAGTACAAAACTCATTCATAGACGCAAGCGCCGTACAACAAAGCAAAATGCGTTTATTCATAAATACCACCGGGCACATGCCCCGCATAGTCATGCCGACAAGTTGCTTCTTCGCGACGGTGACAAAAAACACAAATACAAAAGATCATGGTCGCAAAATGTTACGCAAAAGCAACAATAACAAAAAGCTCCATTGACTCCGGCAAAAAATCAAATGTCAACCACCGAAATGAAGCAAACCATACAAAAACTACGATCGTTCTTCTATATTTGCTGTTCGCCTGTTATCTCAAAATGAAGCAAGCTGATGCCTTGCGCTGGCACACGACAAAAGTTTCTTGAGTTTCTATAAAATTTTCAATAAGAAGTATTAAACATAAATTTAATGAAAAACAATATATGTATATAAAAATAATCACGTGCTTTTTTAAACATTCGTTTAACAAATGTAAAGAACTCAGTTCGGATTACCGAGAGTGCGTTTTACACAAGACCAGTGAAGACACAAAATTCTTCAATTTCCAATATTTGGCACTTTGGTTTGTGGAAGAGTCGCGTGAAGGGAGATGTGTGCGTTCGCGATGAGGACTTTTTTTGCAATATAAACTAGCGTTGTCATGGTAATGATATTTTTTGCTAGATATGTACGCTTTTTGCTTGTTTTCATATAAACGTATGTACGTACATACATATCAATTCATGTGCACATATATATGTATATAGAAATATGAGCATGCGTGCTTGTTCTTATTACGCTTATTTGTACGCACGTGTATTTATTTTGATATTTGCTACGAAAAATAATTAAATATGCTTTAAATAGAATTAGTTCGAATATTTGGATATAATTTATTAGCATTGTATGTACTTGTACATTAAAAAAATATTAATTAAAAATAAAAATTTATCATTTTTAAATTTCAGAAATATTTAATAAAAATATACACATTTTTAAAAGCCAATTATCAAAAATTGATACGCTCAGAATATTCTGATAACCATCTACGTGCTTATATTTATCTCGCACAGGTTTTATCAATTTTACATTTATTTTGCATTATTAATTTTCTCATATTTGACATGATTTCTGCTAGTTCACTGTTAACTAGTGGTGAATAGGGCTCATACATGCCTGGGGTGAAATGCACCCATCGTGTTCTGGCTCAGTGAAAAAGCGGAATGAAATAGCCATCGGCACGCGCTGGCCCTTCTCGTTCTTATACGTTCTCTGGTTAGTGTAAACACATGAGTTGGTCCAAAATTTGCCACAGAGGAGTATTTTTATAGGTACTCCAATAGACCATATGGTCAATAAATAGTTGCAGGATGTGTATATATATATATATATATACACACAGATATATATATATATATATATATATATATTTTTTTTAATTGTACTGATTGCAATAATCGACCTCCCTTCAAAGCGTCTGTTTTATTTTTTGTTCTTCAATCATCACACTATTTTCACAATAATAATAGGCATTTTTAGTGGTACCACTGAATACAAACTATCAATGCAGGGTTGTATCAAAGAAATATGCATTTTAGTGGTACCACTGCACAACAAACTATCAATACAGGGTTGTATAAATACTTCATGCAGGGTTGCTATACTTCACATTACAATACATTACAGCTCGGCCTAACCTGACAACTAATCGCCCTTGATTAATTTTACATTTTTCTTTTTATTCTTCCTCCAAAAACTTATAATCTGTATAGGCATCACTTATATCACTAGGTCCCTTGTCATCTAAATTTATGTTGCCTTCTGAGTCCATTAAAAGTAATTTATTTCCCGGTTTCAACCACATTTTCATCCTAGTTGAATCAATCACACCATTATATGGCATTTGAGTCATTTGGCAATTCTCCACATCTGTTACCACATAACGATCATGACCCAATTGCTTACGAACTACAAAGGACCCTTGTATTTATCAATGAGTTTCTTATTTTTCCCCACCGTTACACTTACATTCTTAATTACCACGAGATCACTCGGCTTAAATTCTTTAGCCGGTTTATGCTTTTGCTCAAAATATTTCTGGTTGTACGACTGAGGTTTCTTAATTGCGAGGTCAGCTTGCTCTCTAATTTCACCCAAATTCAAATTTTCTTTGGAATAGACATCATGCAAATACTCTGTCAGTTCATTGACCACCACGCACTGCTCAATGCCAAAGAGCAACTGACTTGGCATCTTGTTGGTTGTACAATGGACCGTGTTATTCATCGCGAATTCAACATCAGTTAATTTTTTCTTCCAGTCACCATGATTCACTGGCTCAGTATACTTAGCCAATATCGCCGTTAATACGCAATTCACTCTCTCAACCTGACCATTCGCACGTGGCGCCGCCACCGCATTCAAAGCATGCCTTACGTTATTCTCCCCGTAAAAATCTTCAAGTTCTTTTGCTTTAAAACATGGCCCCCGATCACTAACTATCCTTCTAGGTCGACTATATTCAATGAAATACTCCTTCAATGCACACATACCCTCCTTTGTACTTGTGTTCGTAGCATAAAGTTTAACAAGTTTCGTGAAAGCATCAACTACTACCAAAACATGTTTACGATTTGAGCCCAAACCTTCTAACGGACCAATATGATGAATGTGCAAAGTGTGGAATGGCTCCGGCCTTTTCGGGATACTGAACAAATTACACCCACCACTTCTAGGTGCCGCAGAATAATAAATACATTTTAAACAATTTCTAATAAATACATTCAATTTTTCCCGCATTCGAGGGAACCAATAGTACTTCTGAATCTGATTTGCACACTTATTAATACCCAAATGACCACAGCTCTCATGTATCAATCTCATCACACTTTCTTCCATTTCGTCCGGCACATACAACTGTTTATACTGATCACTAACTCGAAAAACTAGCTCGTTCTCTAACTCATAACCCGACACATCCGCCTCCATTAAGTCTTTTCTTAGTTTATCAATAATCAATAATTCCATCCAGCAACGTTCTGAACTTTTCCAACGCATTCACAATCGCCAAAGTTTCTAATTCAAAGCTATGATAACGTGATTCACAGTCTGTTGTAATCTTAGAATAAAGTGCAACTGGATGAAACATTCCATCATTTTGCCTTTGCACTAATATAGCACCATAGCCATGCGAGCTGGCATCTTTATGCAACTCAGTTTCACGTTTCGGATCAAACACACATAGCCCTGGTGGCTAAGTTAATTTGGATCTCAAAGTCTCAAACGCAACATTACATTCATCCGTCCACTCAAATTTAACATCCTTCTTTGTCAATATATTTAATGGGCGACCAATGTGTGAAAAATTGTAAAAAAAAATCGTCTGAAATATGAGAAAAGACCAACAGCCCTCTATAACTCCTTTGCATTCCTTGGCACTGGTTAATTCTTGATCGCATTCAAATGACTCTCATTCGGGCGAATTCCTTTATCACTCACACATTAGCCGAAATACTCTAACTCACAATACGCAAACTTACACTTCTTCATATTCAAACGTATTCCAGCTCTTGTTAACATTCTCAGAACCTCTACTAAAATGACCTTATGTTACTCTATTGCTTCCGTTGCATTATTAATGTCATCTAAATACACCACAATTTTCTTCGCATCAATCAGTGGTTTCAACACCAAATTAATAAAACGTTGGAATACTGGCGGAGCATTAGTTAAACCAAATGGCATATAACAATACTCAAATTGCCCCATCGAATTCACAAACGCCGTCAATGGTATTGAATCTTCATGCATTGGTACTTGATGAAATCCATTTTTCAGATCCAATGTAGTGAAAAAACTCTTCCCGCTCAAATATTCGAGACAATCCTCAATCAACGGTAATGGATAATGATCCCTAACAGTTATCTTATTCAACGCACGAAAGTCAACGCACATTCTCAAATCGCCATTCTTCTTTCGCACCAACACAATCGGAGAAGCATACGGGGATTCGCTTGGACGCCAACAAATCATCAATCGTTTTTTGTACTTCGATCTTTTCCTTAAATGACAACCTACGTGGATTGCTATACACTGGCTCATCATTCCTCAATTTCATTTTCATACAACAACCTTCCAGCCTTTTCTTTTTCCCATTCATTGTCAAATAGTTTTCAAAAATGATCGATTTAAAAGCATCTGTCTTCCAAATTTTTATTCACATCAATTACTTTTCAAATTTCATTTACCTCAGCCGTATTTACCATTAATACAACCTCACTATAGAAACCCAAATCTTCCATTTCAATAAATTCAACGACTCCAACTTTTGACCCAACATTTGATTAAATTTTGTGAATTTTTATTACCCATTTCACGATATTTTGTCAAAATCAACTCATCAGCTACATCAAATTCAATGGTGCCAGAACGCTTCACGAAACTAGTGGGACTACCATTGTCAAATAAAGCAAAACACGAAGTAAATTCAGTTCACTTATTTTGTTTAAAGAAGGCAAGACTTACAAGGTTTTTATATTTTAGTTGGTTGACCAAACGCTGAATTTCATCCTCCTCACCCATTCGTTCGACCGAATTTCCTTGTTCCACTGGTGCGACTGTTTGTTGTTGTGTGGTTGTTGCTGGAGCTTGGTTTGTTATCTGTGTCGGCACCTGATTACGACGTGGGCACTGGTTACGATGATGACCAATTTCCGAATAACCGCATCAACAATATCTACCTTCGGTAATTTTGCCCGGTTTGCAATCTCCACCATACATGACACATAATGCTTGATCGACTCATCTGGTTCACGTTTGCGTTCATCTAATTGCTTGTACACTCATATGCTGTATATGTTTGACCAAACTTCTTGATTAATTCAACCTTCAATGCTTCGTATGTACCAATGCTTTTTGTGCGTAAATGTAATTTGGCTGTTCCACTAAGCATCCTACGTGAAGCCACCAATTTATCAATGTTGTTACAATTAAAAGAGGCAAATGCATCTTCTAAATCACCAAGCCACTTTTCCACGTCGTACGTATAATAACCCGTGAATATATTGATCATCGATTCAAATGTACGTGGATCAAAACGACGTTGTTGCATTTTTTCACCACCAAAATTTACATTTGCTGAATTTTCCATTACATTTCTGTTCATAACCGAAGCCGCTGGTTCAATATCCAAACGAATATTCGCTGCCAAATTTGTAATTTTTTCACCATACAATGGTCTCCTCTGGTTCAAATATTACACCGGCCTCTGCAAGCACTCTTACCACATCATCGCGTCGCAGTGTGTGCGACATTTCGTTTTCCGGTTGTTTTCTAACTTTTCCAAAAAACAAAGAAACAAAAAATATGCTCAAACCTTTTGAAAAGATTGTAGCCGTCGGTAAAAACAATTGTTGGACCCCACACCTGAATTGTAATGATTGCAATAATCGACCTCTTTTCAAAGCGTCTGTTTTATTTTTTGTTCTTCAATCATCACACTATTTTCACAATAATAATAGGCATTTTTAGTGCTGCCACTGCATACAAACTATCAATGCAGGGTTGTATCAAACAAATATGCATGTTAGTGGTACCACTGCACAACAAACTATCAATACAGGGTTGTATCAATACTTCATGCAGGGTTGCTATACTTCATATTAAAATACATTCCATAATTTAATTTTTTTATTAGATTTAATCTGATATAATTCAATTTTATATATTAATCTTTATTATATTGTTACGATCTTGCTGAATCAACCTCGATGATTTCCCAAATCCTTCGGGTACGATCTCTGGATTGTTAAATAAAAATCGCCAACTTAATTTGCAATCTCTTTATTTATGAAGACTTTATTTAATGTCCTTTTATTACTCAGTAATTCACAATTCAATTGCAATTGACCTTACTATTTACAATTACTTGTATACAACTTTTACAATGTACTGTTTTTATTACTTTACTGTAATGAAATTTCCAACGCGTTTACTTCACGACTGATTGCTTTTGCAGTCGTGTGTCGCCCTTATATACTTGTTTGCTGCTTGAAAACGAAACCCTGGAATAATCGCGTTGTTACGATAATCGTCTCGTTACGATAATCGTCTCGTTTTACGCTCTAGAACATGCCAGTTGTCGGCTCCTCTCTTTCATCTGTCATTCGCTTCGCATTTTCGCCACACTGCCCTCCACCTAAGTCTGATCGTCCCGATCAGACACATTCGCTGTTCAAACGCCGCAAGCCTCTCTAGGTGGACCACTTTCATCTTGTTTCTCGGCCTCCCTACGGTTTGCATTCCATACACTACGTCGTTTAGTCGTTTGATTATCTTGTATAGACCTTCCCAATTGCATTGAAGTTTTGGGGACAAACCTCTCTTCCGTTGCTGAATGTACAGCAACACCAAATCTCCATTTTGGAAGCCTTCGGAGTTCATAGCCTTATCATACCTAGCCTTCATTTTGTCACTCATAATTTGAGTTCGCTGCCTCACAAGAGCATGTATCTCTCTTAACTCTTCCTCGAGAACTGTAGACGCTTCCTTTCCAATTCTTCTCGCATCACCAGTTATTCCAAATTTTAAATCGCTGGGCAACCGAAGTTCACTACCAAACAGTATCCTCGAAGGTGTTTGACCTGTTGTTTCATGCACTGCGGATCGATATCTCTTCAGGAAAAGCGGTATGTGTACATCCCAATCATCTTGATGCTTGTCCACTACTTTCCGCAAGTGCTCTTCCAGGATCCGATTGAATCGCTCCACCATGCCATCTGATTCAGGATGCAGGGTTGTGGTTCGTGTTTTTCGAATACCTAGTATCTGGCACATCTCCTGGAACACCGCCGATTCAAAGTTTCTTCCTTCGTCTGAGTGCAATTCTATAGGCGCACCGTATCTGGTAACCCAATTGTGAGTGAATGCATCCGCAACTGTTTTCGCTTCCTGGTTTGGAATTGGGTAGACCTCAGGCCATTTACTAAAGTAGTCCATAACCACAAGAACGTAGAGTTATACTACTTCATCTGCCCATGACTTCGTTACTCTGGCCCTTTAGCTGATATGCGCTCCTTGCAGTTAGCAATCCACTCAGCGATCGACTGAAGACAGCCAACCCAATAGAACCGCTGCTTGATCTTCTCCAGCGTTTTTTTAATGCCTAGGTGCCCTCCACTGGGACCATTATGGAATTCCTTAAGAACATCCGGAATTCTTAACCTCGGAGCTACTATAAGCTTCCGAGAGCACTGGCCATCTTCTACTTTCCCATACTCTATGCAAACAGCCAGATATCAATTCTAAACTGTTCCATTGCGCCCAGCGTGCCTTAGCGATTGGACTTTCCGCTGTCATTTGTTCTTTACTTGGCCGTCTGTTCACCTCCAATCCGTGCATTACCAATTCCAAGTCCGAATCTTCTTGCTGACATTTCCTTAAGTGACTTGCCTCCCACTCTTCTGCTGATGTAACTGTCATTAGCCGGACGTCTATTATGTCTTCCTTATCCTCGGCTTTTGAGCAATGCTTACATTCCAAACTACATGGTCGACGGGACATAGCGTCAGCATTTCCGTGCGTCTCTCAATCCACCGTGCTAGATGCCCTTCGGGATTCTTGAACAGTAGTAGCCACTTCAGCGCTGCATGATCCGTTCTAACGCAGAAATGTTGACCATACAAATATTTGTGGAAGTGTTTAATGCAGTAGTTCCGCTCTGGTTTCCCAATAGACCGGCTATAGTAGGCAACTATCTTCTCCTGCCCATCAATCACTTGCGAAAGTACACCTCCTATGCCATAACCACTAGCATCTGTGTCCAGAATAAATGTTGCACCTGGAACGGGGTACGCCAGCATAGGTGCAGTGCATAGTCGTTCTTTTACCGCTTGGAAAACCTCCTCTTGTTCAGTTTTCCACTCGAAAGATCTATTTTTCCTTGTGAGTTCATGGAGACTATGAGACACGCTGGCGAAATTCGGAACAAAGCGGCGATAGTAAGTACACAGCCCAAGGAAACTTCCTAATTCATGCAAATTTCTGGGTCTCGGCCAATCCTTCACTGCTTCAATTTTTTCCTTCGCAGTACAAACGCCCTTCGTGGTTACTTGTAAACCTAAGTAATTCACCTCCTTCTTGAATAAAGAGCACTTCTTAGGACTTAGTTTAAGACCAGCACCAGCTATTCTCTGGAAAACTTCTTCCAAATTACTCAGATGTTCGTCGAAGCTCTTTCCCAATACGATGATGTCGTCCGGATACACCAAACAAGTCTTCCAATGTAGTCCTTTGAGCACATGGTCCATTAATCTTTCAAAAGTGGCAGGAGCGTTGCATAACCCAAATGGCATTACCGTAAATTGCCATAGACCGTTGCCAACACTAAAGGCTGTCTTCTCTTTATCTTCTTCACTCACTTCTACTTGCCAATACCCGCTCTTAAGATCAAGTGTTGAGAACCATTCTGTGCCAGTTAACGAGTCTAGTGTATCATCGATCCTGGGCAAAGGATAGCTGTCTTTCTTTGCAACATCATTTAATCTCCGATAGTCCACGCAGAACCGCAAGTGACCATCTTTCTTCTTCACGAGTACTACCGGAGAGCTCCATAGACTTGCCGATGGTTCGATAACATCGCTTTCGCTCATTTCCTTGATTATTTGGCCAACAGCGTCACTTTTTGCTAGTCGAACGCTTCGAGGAGCTTGACGAATCGGTCTTGCGTCACCAGTATCAATGCAATGTTTCACTACGTTGGTCCTGCCTGGTTTGTTGCCATACTTGTCGAATATGTTGGAGTATTTACGGATAATTTGGCTGGTCTTGTGCTTGTACTTGTCTTCCAACTCTTGCATCCATACATTTATATCTTCCCCATCTCCTTGCTGCCAATAGAGTCGATTCCAGAGGAATCATTGCATTTGATGATGGCTTCTACCTCTTGACATTGCCCTAATAGAGTTCCACTAGGAATTTTTACTGGTGAGCTGAAGTTATTTAATACTCTCACTGGGATGCGTCCATTAGTTTGTGTCTTAGCCAGGGTTTTACCAATGAGTATGTCCGGTGTAGAATTCTGTGCTGCTTCGACAACCCACAATTTGTTTGTCCCACAATCTCCATTAATTTTCGCCCAAACTGCAGCTTCTGACTTTGGTGGAATCAGTTCACTGCCTTCTAAAACCACTTGCTTGCTGCTGTGTGTGTAATTATAGCCAATACCTAGTGATACTTCCCTGTTCTTATACTCCATAATTTGGTTATTCAAGTCGATCTTGATACCTTGATCCATCAAGAAGTCCCCTCTTATGATTACCTCATCTACAATCTGCACTACTATAAAGTTGTATAACACCATTATATTCTCTATTGTGACCTCACATGTTACTTCTTCCACCACCTGGGTGTCCTCACCAGTCGCCGATTTCAATCTTGCTCCAGGTAATGGTCTCACTTCTTTAGCGCTCTCGTCCATCCACATAAAAAAAAACATTCTCCTGTTTGATCCTTGACACCAGAACGATTCATTCCTTCTATCGACTTCAGAGTTTTCAATATTTCGGTCATCACATCTGGTATTTTTCTACCTCCACTGTATTGACTTTGTATGCTGGTCTGCTGATGAGTGCCGCCGTTTGACTTGTCTGAGCATACGAGACAGTTTCACCGAATTTTGACTTTGGATTTGCATACGTCTCTCGCTTGGTGTATTTGTCCCTTTTTCCGCTGACGAACTTTTGGATTTTTCCCCCTTCAGGATGCTCACTCGATTCGTCCCCAATAGCTCAATGAGCCAATCTCTTAATTTCAGAAGCATATTCCTACAGATATTCGTTCGGTTTTTGGTCGCGTTTTTCCATGTTCATGTGTTCGCTACTATAGCGTCTTTCCACGGCTCGCAATGATGCGTCATAGCGACCTCTCCCGTTTTTGCGGGAAAAGTCTGCAAAATTTCCGCTGTCCCTTCAACGCAACGAATAGGGCAGCGGGTTTCTCGTCAATGCTCCTTTTATTAGACGTAGCCGTCCCCTCGAACTGGAGTTTAAAGATCTGGAAAGGGAATGTGCCATCAAAAGATGGTGCTTTTACCCTGCGGCCGTTAATTGAAGTTGTTGGTAGTTTCTAGATCTTGCCTTTCCTTAAGTTCTGCATTGTGTATCACCAAGTTTTTGGGTATTCGCGCCATTGTTCCTTCTAAGGATGATAACTGCTCCCTTTTTTCAACCATATGTGTATCCAACTTTTATTTAATCTTGGCATCCTGTGCATTCAGTTTTTGTTTTTATGTCCATGTAGATGAGATAAGAGCCTTTTCTTGAATCTTACTTGATGGCTGCTCCAACTGCTTCACAGAAAAAACAGTATCTACCTTCTCTATATCCTGCATGGTTGTCTCTTCACAGAATTCGTATGGGTTTAAGTCGATTCGTATGTCTCTAGCGAAGAATTCGTATGGGTTTAAGTAGATGCCTTCGAATTCCATAGTTTCTCACAGTCGTGATTGCAGGTCTGCTTTATTTCCAGTTGTAGATAGTCCTCGCATTGCCAATTCCCTTTCGAGGGAGGTATCGTCAAATCCTGAATCATGGCCATTTTCAATTCTTATCCGTTGGGATTTACTTAACAATCCAACTTCTGACACCAGTTGTTACGATTTTGCTAAATAAGCTCGATGATATCCCAAATCCTTCGAGTCCGATCACTGGATTTTTAAATAAATGTCTCCAACTATGTTTGCAGTTTCTTTATTAGAAGGAATTTACTCAATGTTAATTTTTTACGCAATAACTAACAATTCTCTTCTCTATTTACAATCACATCTATTACTACTTTCACAATTTACTATTCTTACATCACAGGAGTGTTATCCCCAACGAGTTCTCTTTACGACGTATTAGCTCTCGATTTTACGCAACTGTTGCCTGGAATGATCGAATAGTTCCTGATAGCAAATGCTCTCGATTTACGCTCTAGAAAATGCCAGTTATCGGATTCTCTCTTTCATCTGACATTTGCTTCGCATTCTTGCCACAATATTGTTATGATGATGCTAAATTAACTCTGATCCTTTCCCAAATCCTTCGAGACCGATCACTGAATTGTTAAATAAAAGTTGCAAACTAAGCTTGCAGTTTCTTAAGAATAAAAAATGTACTCAACGCTCACTTATTACTTAATATATAACAAATCGCTTCATTATTTACAATGATTTTATTTTACAACCCTCAGAGTAGATTTACTTCACAGTAGTGTTATCACCAACAAGTATGTTATGCAACTTCCTACTAGTAGTATGTGCTTCGCCCTTATAACGATTCGCTTCACTATATAAAGGGTGTTTTTTATAGAGGTATAGAACTTTAAGTTGGCATTACTTTTCAAGATGGCGACCGATTTAACAGCTGTTAAGTGATTTATTCTCAGTTTGGTTTGGCAATTCATCATGAATAGACTCACGCCTGAACAACGCTTGCAAATAGTGCAATTTTATTTCGAAAATAATGGTTCTGTGCGGAAAACGTATCGCGCTCTACGTCCATTTTATCGTCGTAGCGATGAAGCGCACTTCTGGTTGAATGGCTACGTCAACAAACAAAACTGCCGCATTTGGAGTGAAGGTAATCCTCAAGTGTATGTTGAAACACCGTTACATCCAGAAAAACTGACTGTTTGGTGCGCTTTATGGGCTGGTGGAATCATTGGTCCGTACTTTTTCAAACACGATGGTGGCCAGAACGTTACAGTCAATGGTGATCGATATAGAGCCATGATTACTAACCTTTTCATTCCTGAATTGAATAACCATGATGTCCAGGAGATGTGGTTTCAACAAGACGGCGCAACATGTCACACAGCTCGTGCCACATTAGATTTATTGAAAGACACGTTTGGTGACCGCCTAATTTCACGTTTTGGACCTGTGAATTTGCCTCCAAGATCTTGTGATTTAACACCGCTAGACTACTTTCTGTGGGGCTATGTAAAGTCATTGGTCTATGCGGATAAGCCACAAACGCTTGATCATTTGGAAGACAACATTCGCCGTGTTATATCCGATATACGGCCACAAATGTTGGAAAGTCATCGAAAATTGGACGTCGAGATTGGACCACATCCGCGCCAGCCGTGGCGCTCATATGCCAGAAATCATATTTAAAATGTAATGCCACAAGATTATCTTTCGGATAAATAAAATTCAAGTCAATCGAATAATCCATCGTTGTTTTATTGCAGCTTAAAGTTCTATACCTCTAAAAAACACACCCTTTATATGGCGGGAATACTACTCCAACCTACTCAATGGCAGTGAAAGTGAAAGCCCCGGAAACGGCGAACCCGAAACCCCAATCGATGACGATGGTATAGAAATGACATCACCGGACTATGAAGAAGTTCGAATACCGATTTTCCGCTTAAAAAATAACAAAGCGGCGGGATCCGATAGCTTATCGGCAGAACTATTCGAATATAGCGGCGAAGAACTGACAAGGAGCATGCATTAGCTTCTTTGCAGAATATGGTCGGACGAAAGTATGTCTGACGAATGGAACCTAAGTGTACTCTGCCCAATCTAAAAAAAAAAGAGAGGCTCCACGGTCTGCGCCAATTATCGTGGGATTAGTCTCCTTAATAACGCATATAAGGTCCTATCTAGCGTATTGTGTGAAAAACTAAAGCCCATCGTCAACAAACTGATCGGACCTTATCAATGTGGTTCCAGACTTGGAAAATCCACCATTGATCAAATATTCACCATGCGCCAAATATTGGAGAAGACCCGAGAAAAAAAATCGTTATACACAACCTTTTTATCGATTTTAAAGCTGCCTTCGACAGCACGATAAGGAACTGCATCTACGCCACTAAACTGACCCTGGATAATACCAGAAGCGCAAAGAGAATTGGCAAGGAGCTCTCCGAGTTGTTCGATACCAAACGAGGTTTCAGACAAGGAGACTCTTTATAGTGTGATTTCTTCAATTTGGTGCTGGAGAAATTAACACGACCTGAAGAGCTAAATATACCAGGTACAATCTTCTACAAGAGTGTACAAATGTTGGCGTATGCCGATGATATTGATATAATTGGTCATAACAACCGCACCGTAAGTTCTGCGTTCTCCAGGTTAAACAAAGAAGGGAAGCAAATTAGTCTGGTAGTGAGCGAGAGCAAGAAGAAATATCTCCTGTCATCAAAAAACCAAGCATCGCATTCGAAACTTGGCTCCCACGTTACTGTTGACAGTCATAACTTCGAAGTCGGTGATAATTTCGTCTATCTAGCAACCAGCATTGACCACAACAACAATGTCAGCTTTGAAATCGAACGCAGAGTCGCTCTTTCCAACAGGTGCTACTTTGAACTGAGTAGGCAATTAAAAAGTAAAGTCCTCTCTCGACGAACCAAAAGCAAACTCTAGGCTCATCATTCGCGTCTTAACATATGGCGCAGACGCCTGGACGATGTCGACATCTGATGAGTCGGCTTTAGGAGTTTTCGAGAGAAAAGTTTTGGAAAATATTTATTGTCCTTTGCACGTTGGCAACGGCGAACACCGCAGACGATGGAGCGATGAGCTGTACGAGCTATTCGACGACATTGACATGATTCAGCGTATCAAGAGACAGTGGCTACGCTGGCTAGGTCATGTTGTCCGAATGGGTGAAAGCTCTCCAGCTTTGATAGTATTCGATGGTGTACCCGCTAGTGGAAGCGGAGGAAGAGGAAGACCTCCAATCCGTTGGAAGGATCAGGTGGAGAGCGACCTGGTATCACTTGGTATTTCTAACTAGCGCCAAACAGCAAAGAGAAGAAACGAGTGGCGCGCTAGAAGAAGAGCTAAGAAGAAGAGTTACTAAAGTATCCAAACTGATCCAGATCATGCGTGAGTCGTGTCAAGATGTCATGTCACTTTTGTTCAGTATTGTTGGGCATTTTATCATGGAGACTTACGCCTGAACAACGTTTACAAATCATTTAACTTTATTACGAAAATTCACGTTCTGTAAAGAATGTGTTTCGCGTGCTTCGCCCAACTTATGGTCAACATAATCGGCCTACTGAGCATACTATTCGCAACACCATCAGCCATTTTAAGACCAAGCATTCATTATTGGATAATATTCGACCGAATAGACCACGTCCAGCACGCAGTGAAGAAAATATAGCGGCCGTAGCTGAGTGTATTTATGGGGCCATGTGTAAAAGTTATGGGAAAGTTTCTGACTGCCATTCACCTGGGAGTGGCCAGAAACGACTCTTTTACATACGGTTCAAGCAGCTCACGACTTCCGGTCTTAGACCAACTATCCTCCGGATAGCCAACAAACATCCGCTTGGAAGCGAGCTAAAGTTAGAAGGCGAATCCCCTGCGGTTGTGCGTAGGGTTTAGGACCCACCACATATAAACTACACTCCAATGAAGAATCAACAAATGCCTCGGAGGAGAGATTTTGATGACGATCCCTGCAATAGAATGTCCAGTCCCTTAATTGGGAATCCTGGCTAGTGTCCTCGTAAGACCGTCCAAGACATGCAATGGACGGGATAAGGACGGAAGAAGGTGCGTCTATTGCGGCCATTTAAAGGAGCGCAAATATGGTGTTGGGTTTGTGGTGAGAGAGAGGCTCCGTCGCCGAGTCCTCGCATTCACCCCGGTAGATGAACGTCTAGCCGCAATTCGCATCAAAGCGAAATTCTTCAACATATCGTTGATTTGCGCCCACGCCCCGACAGAAGAGAAGGATGATGTGACCAAAGATGCTTTCTATGAGAGCCTAGAACGTGCTTATGAGTGCTGCCCCCGCCACGATGTCAAAATTGTGCTAGGCGATTTCAACGCCAGGGTGGGCAACGAAGGCATTTTTGGCGCAACAATCGGAAAATTCAGCCTCCACGACGAAACATCCCCAAACGGGCTGAGGTTGATTGACTTTGCCGGGGCCCGAAATATGGTTGTCTGTAGTACCAGATTCCAGCGTACGAAAATTCATCAAGCTACATGGCTGTCGCCAGATCGTAAACACGCAACCGAATCGATCACGTTGTGATAGACGGAAGACATGTATCCAGTGTTCTAAACGTGCGTACGTTCCGAGGGCCAAATACCGACTCGGATCAGCAAAAATACGCACCCGCCTCTGTGTGGCAAAGAACGCCCGTCAACAAACACGAGGAAGGTTTGACGTTGAAAAGCTGCAATCACAGCAGACCACCAGCAAGTTTTCTACTCGGCTTGCACACCTGCTCTCTGGGAGCACTCATCAGCGACTCGATATAAGGGAGCTGTGGAGCGAAATAGCAAATTCCTTGTGTACCGCTGTTTCGGAAACCATTGGTTTTCAACAATACCAGAAAAACAACTGGAACGATAAGGAATGTCGAACTGCAGTAGAGAGAAAACAGACTGCCTACCCCGCAACTTTGCGATCGACTACAACGCGTGCGGTTTGGGATAGATATCGAGAACTGAAAAAGGAAGCGAGACGCATTTGCAGACGAAAAAAGAAAGAGGCCGAAATGCGTGAGTATAGAGCTTGATAAGCTTGCCGACAAGGGTAATGCTCGAAAATTCTATGAGAAGATGAGGCGACTTACAGAAGGTTTCAAGACCGGAGCAAGCTCTTGTAGGGACCATGGAGGTAATTTGGTGACAGATGTCCAGAGTATACTTAGTATATGGAGGGAATACTACTCCAACCTACTCAATGGCAGTGAAAGTGAAGCCCCGGAGATGTCGAACCCGAAACCCCAATCGATGACGATGATATAGAAGTGCCATCACCCGACTATGAAGAAGTTCGAATACCGATTTTCCGCTTAAAAAATAACAAAGCGGCGGGATCCGATAGCTTATCGGCAGAACTATTCGAATATGGCGGCGAAGAACTGACAAGGAGCATGTATTAGCTTCTTTGCAGAATATGGTCGGACGAAAGTATGTCTGACAAATTGATAAGTTTTTTTCGAAATAGGAGTTTGAAGATGTTCTTTTCATTAAAAGTGGCGCAAAGCGAAATTTTGCAATAAGTTTTAATTATTAATATTTAATTAAAATAACAATAATTACTAAATACTATGTAAGGCGGAGCCGGTGTAGGTTCGGTCCAGGGCTATTTTTTTTAACATCTTCAATCACCTATTACGAAAAAAACCATCAAGAGAAGAGGTTCAATATGTCATTTCGTATTTTTTAATAACTAAAGAGAGTTTGGAAAATTGCACTTCGCCAAATTATTATTAAAGCTCACTTAAAAACGAATCTTTTGGTATGCTTCTTTATCACTTTTAGTAACGTTTTAACAAAAGTAGCTATGCTGGACAATTACCAAACTTTTTGACTATGTATTGCCCACAAATGTTACAGAAAACATTTAGATGCGATAGAGACATGATAACGAAAATGACTTATGACAAAAAGGTACTAAGGCAAATCTCCACGGCCTTCGTGTACATTCTCAGCTTCTTCTTCTTCTTTTTCGTAGGCACCGCTTAGGCGATTATACCCGCATCAACAATAGCGCGCCACTCGTTTCTTCTTGCTGTTTGGCGCCAGTTAGAAATACCAAGTGACACCAGGTCACTCTCCACCTGATCTTTCCAACGGAGTGGGGGTCTCCCTCTTCCTCTGCTTCCACCAGCGGGTACTCCATCGAATACTTTCAACGCTGGAGCGCTTTCATCCATTCGGACGACATGACCTAGCCAGCATAGCCGCTGTCTCTTTATTCGCTGAGCTATGTCAATGTCGTCGTATAGTTCGTATAGCTCATCGTTCCATCGTCTGCGGTATTCGCCGTTGCCAAGTAGCAGGACCATAAATCTTCCGCAAAACTTTTCTCTCGAAAAGTCCTAAAGCCGACTCATCGGATGTAGACATCGTCCAGGCTTCTGCACCATATGTCAGGATGGGAATGATGAGCGACTTGTAGAGTTTGGTTTTGGTTCGTCGAGAGAGGACTTAACTTTTCAATTGCTTACTCAGTCCAAAGTAGCACCTGTTGGCAAGAGTGATTCTGCGTTCGATTTCAAAGCTGACATTGTTGTTGTGGTCAATGCTGGTTCCTAGATAGACTAAATAATCATCGACTTCGAAGTTATGACTGTCAACAGTAACGTGGGAGCCAAGTTGCGAATGCGATGCTTGGTTTTTTGATGACAAGAGATATTTTATCTTGCTCTCGCTCACTACCAGACTAATTTGCTTCTCTTCTTTGTTTAACCTGGATAACGCAGAACTTACGGTGCGGTTGTTATGACCAATTATATCACTATCATCGGCATACGCCAACATTTGTACACTCTTGTAGAAGATTGTACCTGGTCTATTTAGCTCTGCAGGTCGTGTTAATTTCTCCACCAAATTGAAGAAATCACACTATAAAGAGTCTCCTTGTCTAAAACCTCGTTTGGTATCGAACAACTCGGAGAGCTCTTTGCCAACTCTCTTTGCGCTTCTGGTATTATCCAGGGTCAGTTTAGCGGCGTAGATGCAGTTCCTTATCGTGCTGTCGAAGGCAGCTTTAAAATCGATAAAAAGGTTGTGTATAACGATTTTTTCTCTCGGGTCTTCTCCAATATTTGGCGCATGGTGAATATTTGGTCAATGGTGGATTTTCCAAGTCTGAAACCGCATTGATAATGTCCGATCAGTTTGTTGACGATGGGCTTTAGTTTTTCAAAAAATACGCTAGATAGGACCTTATATGCGTTATTAAGGAGACTAATCCCACGATAATTGGCGCAGACCGTGGAGTCTCCCTTTTTTTTAGATTGGGCAGAGTACACATAGGTTCCATTCAATTTGAGTCATTTTTAACAAAAATCGCACGTAATTTACTCATTTGCATGGCAGCCCATTCATCCTATAACAAAGTTAGCTGCTGGTCACCTGATAAATTTCTGCAACAACAACTATTTGAATTAATTTAAAACGATATTTGTTATTTCCTTACATCTCTTGTTAATAACTAAAAATATTGGCGGAAAATTTCACTTCTACCGACTTACAATTAAAGTCTATTCCTTGAAGCATCGATTTACATGTTTTTTTTGTGTGTATTTCACTAAGATATTGACAAAAGAACAAATATTATGAGTGCAACTAATAAGTATTATAATGTTACTTATTTTGTTAATAACTAAAAAAGTGTTTGCAAAATTGCACTTCCCCCGATTTGTAATTAAATTTCACTTGAAAAGGAATCTATAGGTGTGATTTTTTTTAAATAAATTTTAAAAACATTTCAACAAAAGTAGCTATACTGGACAATCACCAAAAGTTTAGCATACCTGATTCACCAAACCGAATAGAACACATTTCATAAAAAGTACTTGGGGTTCGTTCTTCAAATGGTGTGGAAAAGGTGCTACAAACATTTAAGACATTCATAAAAGATGCCAAGTTGTCGATCCAAGCATCAATACTAAACAAAAAGACATTAGGACGAACGTAAGATGTTGAAAGTGGAAAAAGTAGAACGTATATCACCTTCGGTTGTTGTTGTTGTTGTAGCGGATAGTCAGTCTTAGTCATCGAAGTCATCCAACGGGAGGCCCAGAAAATGTGCTGTTTCGGCCTGTTCGGAACAGAGGGAGAGGGGTGTTAGGTGAGTCGGGATGAGAGGGCATGCAGAGGTGGTTAGTATTGTTCGGGCATTCGTTGCATTCAGACATGTGTTGGGTATATCAGGGTCGAGTCTGAATAAGTAGGAGTTGAGCATACTACAATATCCAGAACTTAATTGTGCCAGGGTTACGCGGGTCTCTTGAGACAGCTGGAGCTTTTGTTCTGCGATGGGTGGTGATTGGATTCCGAGAACACCATTCACAGGAAGAGAGTTCGCAAAGGTGTTAACGAACTCTCGGTGAATGGTGTTTATAGCCTGTCTGCACGGCGTCCTGTCCAGAGGGTATTGTATGTATTGCTGTACGGAGTCACGGTAGTCAAGAACTCCCTTCTGATGTGCCTAGATGGTGGTTCAGCTTCGAATAAGTGTCTGTTGAGATGATCCCTATGATAGCATCCCAGCAGATATTGCTTACACAGCATAACATTATGTTCCTTAACTGGGAGAGGGGTGGTGTTCTGACATGTTTATAGCTTCCTCAACTCCGTCACGCTAGTCCCCGGTGTTCAAATCGGCGCAGCATAGTTAACGACCGACCGGCTAATTGCCTTGTACGTTGCCACCAACGTTTCCTTGTCTTTACCCAAGGGCTACCGGCTAGCAATTTGAAGATTTTGTTGCTGCTTTGCACTTTGGTGGCAATTGCAGTCGCATGCGGAGTGAAGGAGTGCGGGCTGTCAAATGTTACTCCCAGTAACTTTGTGTTGTTTGTGGGCAGAATTTTACCGTCACCGACCTTCACATTGAGTTCTAGCCGGTACTCCTTCGTCCTGCGGATTTCGCTGGTTGTAAGTGAAGATGTCGTGCAGTGAAGAAATTGGAAAGGCCGGCGAAATTGCAGTTTACTTTCGAACAAAAGCTACGAATATCCTGGCCAGATTAAACAATCGAACGGTCATCAGCGTATGAGATCAAAGAGACGCCTTCTGGTGGTGGATGGAATCTCGAAATATAAAAGTTAAACAGCATCGGGAAGAGGACACCAGCCTTCGGAATCCCCTGCTTAATTTTCCGTAACTTTGATGTTTGACCTCGCAAAGAGAATTGGCAAGGAGCTCTCCGAGTTGTTCGATACCAAACGAGGTTTCAGACAAGGAGACTCTTTATAGTGTGATTTCTTCAATTTGGTGCTGGAGAAATTAACACGACCTGAAGAGCTAAATATACCAGGTACAATCTTCTACAAGAGTGTACAAATGTTGGCGTATGCCGATGATATTGATATAATTGGTCATAACAACCGCACCGTAAGTTCTGCGTTCTCCAGGTTAAACAAAGAAGGGAAGCAAATTAGTCTGGTAGTGAGCGAGAGCAAGAAGAAATATCTCCTGTCATCAAAAAACCAAGCATCGCATTCGAAACTTGGCTCCCACGTTACTGTTGACAGTCATAACTTCGAAGTCGGTGATAATTTCGTCTATCTAGCAACCAGCATTGACCACAACAACAATGTCAGCTTTGAAATCGAACGCAGAGTCGCTCTTTCCAACAGGTGCTACTTTGAACTGAGTAGGCAATTAAAAAGTAAAGTCCTCTCTCGACGAACCAAAAGCAAACTCTAGGCTCATCATTCGCGTCTTAACATATGGCGCAGACGCCTGGACGATGTCGACATCTGATGAGTCGGCTTTAGGAGTTTTCGAGAGAAAAGTTTTGGAAAATATTTATTGTCCTTTGCACGTTGGCAACGGCGAACACCGCAGACGATGGAGCGATGAGCTGTACGAGCTATTCGACGACATTGACATGATTCAGCGTATCAAGAGACAGTGGCTACGCTGGCCAGGTCATGTTGTCCGAATGGGTGAAAGCTCTCCAGCTTTGATAGTATTCGATGGTGTACCCGCTAGTGGAAGCGGAGGAAGAGGAAGACCTCCAATCCGTTGGAAGGATCAGGTGGAGAGCGACCTGGTATCACTTGGTATTTCTAACTAGCGCCAAACAGCAAAGAGAAGAAACGAGTGGCGCGCTAGAAGAAGAGCTAAGAAGAAGAGTTACTAAAGTATCCAAACTGATCCAGATCATGCGTGAGTCGTGTCAAGATGTCATGTCACTTTTGTTCAGTATTGTTGGGCATTTTATCATGGAGACTTACGCCTGAACAACGTTTACAAATCATTTAACTTTATTACGAAAATTCACGTTCTGTAAAGAATGTGTTTCGCGTGCTTCGCCCAACTTATGGTCAACATAATCGGCCTACTGAGCATACTATTCGCAACACCATCAGCCATTTTAAGACCAAGCATTCATTATTGGATAATATTCGACCGAATAGACCACGTCCAGCACGCAGTGAAGAAAATATAGCGGCCGTAGCTGAGTGTATTTATGGGGCCATGTGTAAAAGTTATGGGAAAGTTTCTAAATGCCATTCACCTGGGAGTGGCCAGAAACGACTCTTTTACATACGGTTCAAGCAGCTCACGACTTCCGGTCTTAGACCAACTATCCTCCGGATAGCCAACAAACATCCGCTTGGAAGCGAGCTAAAGTTAGAAGGCGAATCCCCTGCGGTTGTGCGTAGGGTTTAGGACCCACCACATATAAACTACACTCCAATGAAGAATCAACAAATGCCTCGGAGGAGAGATTTTGATGACGATCCCTGCAATAGAATGTCCAGTCCCTTAATTGGGAATCCTGGCTAGTGTCCTCGTAAGACCGTCCAAGACATGCAATGGACGGGATAAGGACGGAAGAAGGTGCGTCTATTGCGGCCATTTAAAGGAGCGCAAATATGGTGTTGGGTTTGTGGTGAGAGAGAGGCTCCGTCGCCGAGTCCTCGCATTCACCCCGGTAGATGAACGTCTAGCCGCAATTCGCATCAAAGCGAAATTCTTCAACATATCGTTGATTTGCGCCCACGCCCCGACAGAAGAGAAGGATGATGTGACCAAAGATGCTTTCTATGAGAGCCTAGAACGTGCTTATGAGTGCTGCCCCCGCCACGATGTCAAAATTGTGCTAGGCGATTTCAACGCCAGGGTGGGCAACGAAGGCATTTTTGGCGCAACAATCGAAAAATTCAGCCTCCACGACGAAACATCCCCAAACGGGCTGAGGTTGATTGACTTTGCCGGGGCCCGAAATATGGTTGTCTGTAGTACCAGATTCCAGCGTACGAAAATTCATCAAGCTACATGGCTGTCGCCAGATCGTAAAACACGCAACCGAATCGATCACGTTGTGATAGACGGAAGACATGTATCCAGTGTTCTAAACGTGCGTACGTTCCGAGGGCCAAATACCGACTCGGATCAGCAAAAATACGCACCCGCCTCTGTGTGGCAAAGAACGCCCGTCAACAAACACGAGGAAGGTTTGACGTTGAAAAGCTGCAATCACAGCAGACCACCAGCAAGTTTTCTACTCGGCTTGCACACCTGCTCTCTGGGAGCACTCATCAGCGACTCGATATAAGGGAGCTGTGGAGCGAAATAGCAAATTCCTTGTGTACCGCTGTTTCGGAAACCATTGGTTTTCAACAATACCAGAAAAACAACTGGTACGATAAGGAATGTCGAACTGCAGTAGAGAGAAAACAGACTGCCTACCCCGCAACTTTGCGATCGACTACAACGCGTGCGGGGTGGGATAGATATCGAGAACTGAAAAAGGAAGCGAGACGCATTTGCAGACGAAAAAAGAAAGAGGCCGAAATGCGTGAGTATTAAGAGCTTGATAAGCTTGCCGACAAGGGTAATGCTCGAAAATTCTATGAGAAGATGCGGCGACTTACAGAAGGTTTCAAGACCGGAGCAAGCTCTTGTAGGGACCATGGAGGTAATTTGGTGACAGATGTCCAGAGTATACTTAGTATATGGAGGGAATACTACTCCAACCTACTCAATGGCAGTGAAAGTGAAGCCCCGGAGATGTCGAACCCGAAACCCCAATCGATGACGATGGTATAGAAGTGCCATCACCCGACTATGAAGAAGTTCGAATACCGATTTTCCGCTTAAAAAATAACAATGCGGCGGGATCCGATAGCTTATCGGCAGAACTATTCGAATATGGCGGCGAAGAACTGACAAGGAGCATGTATTAGCTTCTTTGCAGAATATGGTCGGACGAAAGTATGTCTGACAAATTGATAAGTTTTTTTCGAAATAGGAGTTTGAAGATGTTCTTTTCATTAAAAGTGGCGCAAAGCGAAATTTTGCAATAAGTTTTAATTATTAATATTTAATTAAAATAACAATAATTACTAAATACTATGTAAGGCGGAGCCGGTGTAGGTTCGGTCCAGGGCTATTTTTTTAACATCTTCAATCACCTATTACGAAAAAAAAAACCATCAAGAGAAGAGGTTCAATATGTCATTTCGTATTTTTTAATAACTAAAGAGAGTTTGGAAAATTGCACTTCGCCAAATTATTATTAAAGCTCACTTAAAAACGAATCTTTTGGTATGCTTCTTTATCACTTTTAGTAACGTTTTAACAAAAGTAGCTATGCTGGACAATTACCAAACTTTTTGACTATGTATTGCCCACAAATGTTACAGAAAACATTTAGATGCGATAGAGACATGATAACGAAAATGACTTATGACAAAAAGGTACTAAGGCAAATCTCCACGGCCTTCGTGTACATTCTCAGCTTCTTCTTCTTCTTTTTCGTAGGCACCGCTTAGGCGATTATACCCGCATCAACAATAGCGCGCCACTCGTTTCTTCTTGCTGTTTGGCGCCAGTTAGAAATACCAAGTGACACCAGGTCACTCTCCACCTGATCTTTCCAACGGAGTGGGGGTCTCCCTCTTCCTCTGCTTCCACCAGCGGGTACTCCATCGAATACTTTCAACGCTGGAGCGCTTTCATCCATTCGGACGACATGACCTAGCCAGCATAGCCGCTGTCTCTTTATTCGCTGAGCTATGTCAATGTCGTCGTATAGTTCGTATAGCTCATCGTTCCATCGTCTGCGGTATTCGCCGTTGCCAAGTAGCAGGACCATAAATCTTCCGCAAAACTTTTCTCTCGAAAAGTCCTAAAGCCGACTCATCGGATGTAGACATCGTCCAGGCTTCTGCACCATATGTCAGGATGGGAATGATGAGCGACTTGTAGAGTTTGGTTTTGGTTCGTCGAGAGAGGACTTAACTTTTCAATTGCTTACTCAGTCCAAAGTAGCACCTGTTGGCAAGAGTGATTCTGCGTTCGATTTCAAAGCTGACATTGTTGTTGTGGATTGACCACTGGTTCCTAGATAGACTAAATAATCATCGACTTCGAAGTTATGACTGTCAACAGTAACGTGGGAGCCAAGTTGCGAATGCGATGCTTGGTTTTTTGATGACAGGAGATATTTTATCTTGCTCTCGCTCACTACCAGACTAATTTGCTTCTCTTCTTTGTTTAACCTGGATAACGCAGAACTTACGGTGCGGTTGTTATGACCAATTATATCACTATCATCGGCATACGCCAACATTTGTACACTCTTGTAGAAGATTGTACCTGGTCTATTTAGCTCTGCAGGTCGTGTTAATTTCTCCACCAAATTGAAGAAATCACACTAGAGTCTCCTTGTCTGAAACCTCGTTTGGTATCGAACAACTCGGAGAGCTCCTTGCCAACTCTCTTTGCGCTTCTGGTATTATCCAGGGTTAGTTTAGCGGCGTAGATGCAGTTCCTTATCGTGCTGTCGAAGGCAGCTTTAAAATCGATAAAAAGGTTGTGTATAACGATTTTTTCTCTCGGGTCTTCTCCAATATTTGGCGCATGGTGAATATTTGGTCAATGGTGGATTTTCCAAGTCTGAAACCGCATTGATAAGGTCCGATCAGTTTGTTGACGATGGGCTTTAGTTTTTCACACAATACGCTAGATAGGACCTTATATGCGTTATTAAGGAGACTAATCCCACGATAATTGGCGCAGACCGTGGAGTCTCCCTTTTTTTAGATTGGGCAGAGTACACATAGGTTCCATTCAATTTGAGTCATTTTTAACAAAAATCGCACGTAATTTACTCATTTGCATGGCAGCCCATTCATCCTATAACAAAGTTAGCTGCTGGTCACCTGATAAATTTCTGCAACAACAACTATTTGAATTAATTTAAAACGATATTTGTTATTTCCTTACATCTCTTGTTAATAACTAAAAATATTGGCGGAAAATTTCACTTCTACCGACTTACAATTAAAGTCTATTCCTTGAAGCATCGATTTACATGTTTTTTTTGTGTGTATTTCACTAAGATATTGACAAAAGAACAAATATTATGAGTGCAACTAATAAGTATTATAATGTTACTTATTTTGTTAATAACTAAAAAAGTGTTTGCAAAATTGCACTTCCCCCGATTTGTAATTAAAGTTCACTTGAAAAGGAATCTATAGGTGTGATTTTTTTTAAATAAATTTTAAAAACATTTCAACAAAAGTAGCTATACTGGACAATCACCAAAAGTTTAGCATACCTGATTCACCAAACCGAATAGAACACATTTCATAAAAAGTACTTGGGGTTCGTTCTTCAAATGGTGTGGAAAAGGTGCTACAAACATTTAAAACATTCATAAAAGATGCCAAGTTGTCGATCCAAGCATCAATACTAAACAAAAAGACATTAGGACGAACGTAAGATGTTGAAAGTGGAAAAAGTAGAACGTATATCACCTTCGGTTGTTGTTGTTGTTGTAGCGGATAGTCAGTCTTAGTCATCGAAGTCATCCAACGGGAGGCCCAGAAAATGTGCTGTTTCGGCCTGTTCGGAACAGAGGGAGAGGGGTGTTAGGTGAGTCGGGATGAGAGGGCATGCAGAGGTGGTTAGTATCGTTCGGGCATTCGTTGCATTCAGACATGTGTTGGGTATATCAGGGTCGAGTCTGAATAAGTAGGAGTTGAGCATACTACAATATCCAGAACTTAATTGTGCCAGGGTTACGCGGGTCTCTTGAGACAGCTGGAGCTTTTGTTCTGCGATGGGTGGTGATTGGATTCCGAGAACACCATTCACAGGAAGAGAGTTCGCAAAGGTGTTAACGAACTCTCGGTGAATGGTGTTTATAGCCTGTCTGCACGGCGTCCTGTCCAGAGGGTATTGTATGTATTGCTGTACGGAGTCACGGTAGTCAAGAACTCCCTTCTGATGTGCCTAGATGGTGGTTCAGCTTCGAATAAGTGTCTGTTGAGATGATCCCTATGATAGCATCCCAGCAGATATTGCTTACACAGCATAACATTATGTTCCTTAACTGGGAGAGGGGTGGTGTTCTGACATGTTTATAGCTTCCTCAACTCCGTCACGCTAGTCCCCGGTGTTCAAATCGGCGCAGCATAGTTAACGACCGACCGGCTAATTGCCTTGTACGTTGCCACCAACGTTTCCTTGTCTTTACCCAAGGGCTACCGGCTAGCAATTTGAAGATTTTGTTGCTGCTTTGCACTTTATGGGCAGAATTTTACCGTCATCGACCTTCACATTGAGTTCTAGCCGGTACTCCTTCGTCCTGCGGATTTCGCTGGTTGTAAGTGAAGATGTCGTGCAGTGAAGAAATTGGAAAGGCCGGCGAAATTGCAGTTTACTTTCGAACAAAAGCTACGAATATCCTGGCCAGATGAAACAATCGAACGGTCATCAGCGTATGAGATCAAAGAGACGCCTTCTGGTGGTGGATGGAATCTCGAAATATAAAAGTTAAACAGCATCGGGAAGAGGACACCAGCCTTCGGAATCCCCTGCTTAATTTTCCGTAACTTTGATGTTTGACCTCGGAAATCAACCGATGACTATCGACCACTCAGGTAATTCATGGTGCACCACTTCAACCTAGGCGGCAATGAAAGCCTCAATTGTCTTCGATGCTGGGGAAAGGAGAGAAATCGGTCGATAAAAATCTTCTTTATTTGCAGGTTTCCCCGGCTTTAGTAGCAGGACCACTTTACCCTGCTTCCATATATCACGTATAATTAGAGAGGTCAAAGGCAAATTGAAAACCTTGGGGAGGTAGTCTGCTCCTGCAGGACCCAAAGGTTTTAACATCAACATGCTTATTCAGTCGGGGACGACGGATTCCCACGCTTTCGCCTTCTCGATAACCCTCTGTGGGCGGATTTCCGCGATTCGGCCAGCTGGTATGAAACGGGCGGCAGCAGAAGTGAAAATTTATCGGAGATATTTCTCCATGGATGACGTTGGTGGCAGTGGGGACAGCACGGAAGACGTTCTCGATAAATTCCGTGAAGCCGGGCCAGCGAGCTTTATTAATGTTAACGTGATCCACGGAAACAAAGTCGTGAGGCCTGTCAATAGATATGACTATGGGCAAATGGTCTCATACCAATCTACACAAATTATCAGGCGAGCTATGGCAGGTGCCCACAATCCTGGTAGGATTGTGAAGAATGTCGTTCATAATGCGCGTTACAGTCGCTCACAACCAAACGGTTTTCGCCTCTGAGTAGCGCACCTATATCAGGACGGTATCCAAATGAGTAACTAGTAACTGGAGGAATGTATATATTAAATATTTCGAGCTCGACATCGCCTGACCAGATAGCTATGCCCTGAAAATGTAAGGTAGTATCCTGACAGTAGGGTGAGGAGGGTTGGGATTCATGCTGCGGGGAGATCCGTTGGGCCGTGGAGGCCTGGGGGAATCCAAAATGGGTAATTGTGCTGAAGGTACTGCCGTGAAGGCGCAGCAGGGCGCTGGCATCATGGGGCTACGTAACGGGGCCATCTAACCGAGATGGTCTTTGGCACACGCAGTAGAAATAATCCGTCGGACCAGGGTAAGTTTCGACGCCATCCCTAAAAAGAAGAACTTGAAGCAAACTTGCTGCAATATTTACAATAAGTGCTTAAAACTATTTTAAATTTGTTATATATGTAAGGGGGTATATATAATTAGTGGATTTATATATATTATATAAATATATATTTGAAGGGGTAAAAACACACGACTTTCATATATAACCGCCATTGAGGACCCGCAATGTGCATTATATTAAGATAAAGAGAAAAACTTTTTTAGGGATATGATACTCCCTGTATGCAAAATCCGCAAACCATTTTTTTTGTTATTGTTGGAAGAGTTAATAGATTTTGAGGGTGCCGGGGATTTGTTCAATCCGTTGGTTCTTGTTATGCTGAAGTCCTCTTATTGTTTACGAACCTATGCTGCGTACTTTTTCTTTTCGCTGTTGCTGAGTATATGTAACATAGAATGTGTTGTTTTTATAGTTTTTGCCTTGGATTTGAGTGGATGTAGAGTTTGATGCTCTGGTTATTAATATAGTTTTTAAATTTTTATTTTATTATTTATTAAATTAATTCTTAATATCTGCGGTACTAATTTTAGCACAGTATATTTGTAAGCTTTTTGTTCACAACAGTTGCATTGTTTCTATGTTTATGTTTTTAAAATTAAACATAAATATATCTCGAAGTATGTCGTATTTTGTGTAATCATTGTATTTTTTTTCGGCACTTACATATGTACATATCTACTCATATACTTCAGCATATAGACATACATGTATTTATTGAGAGAACCCATGTTAAAATACACTTGTTGCTTTTGGAGCGGATAAGTATACTGTTTTGTGTTATATCATAAGAGGGACTAAATTTTCTCTTATTGTTCTCTAATTTGTTTAACGGATAAGTCTGCATACATATGTGATTTATTTTATGTATTTTTTTTTTTTGTACTTACCTAACAATTACTAAACTACAGCGTAGTAAACTTTGTAATGTATTGTAACATATTATTAATATTAATAACAACAAGAATTTATTTCTTTCCGTCATTCCATTTTAATAAAAATGAAATGGCAGCTAACAATCCTACAAAAAGGTTTCCGAACATTTCAGCCATCGCATTCCGCGTCTGTCATCAACTATTCATACTCGCGGATAGACGTACCTTCAAAGTGTTCTTAGTGATTAGTGTAACTTCAGTTTACCTAACTGCCTATTCCCGTTTATTTCTTTCTTTCTATAATAACATGATTTTTTCGACCAAACAGAAGCGGAAGTGAACAAACAACAATGCCTCCTGATCCACCAGACAGATGCGCGAATAGATTTTTGCTATTAAGTGACCATATCAATTCTATATACTATCTTTCTTCTTTCCTAACCTGACCCAAAAGCAAACAGAAAAAGATAGGAAAAATTTCCTATCCGTGCACCGTAGCATGCATTTCCTAGACAAAGAGAATACCCCTATTGTGGTTATATTAGCACGAAATGTCTATAGCGTCTGCGATTGCAATTTGGGTTTGACCTCTTTTTATTATACACTGTTGGTCGTTAAAGTTTACTGTATACCCTTTTGCTGCTAAACGTTTTACGGAAATTAAATTGCCTTTTATGCCCGGAATATATAACACCTCTGTAATTTGTACTGTATTTGTGTTCCCAAATGCATTAATAAACCTTACGGAAATTGTACCCTTTCCAAGCGCTGTCATCTGTTGGCCGTTTGCAACTAAAACTTTTTCGCGATGATCTGAATCAAATTTTGTGAACTGAGGTTTGTTTCCCGCGATATGACAAGTGGCCCCTGAGTCTATTATCCATCCATCGATGGTCGATGTCGAAAATAGATACTGCTCCCTGTTCGTGCCTTCTGCTATATGTGCCTTTTGGTTACCTTTATGACCTTGTTTTTCTAGCCATTTCCTATATTTAGCACAACTCTTCTTCCAGTGCCCTTTACCCTCACAGAAGTAGCAAACAATTTCATCTTTATTTCTTAATGAACCGATTTTTAGTACAGTGGTATCTTTATTAATTTCTTTTTGCCTTTCTTCATGACGTTTATATTCCTCTATTAATTTCGAACTTATTAGACTTACTGTCAAATCTTTTTCTTCTCGTACTTCAAGTGCGGTTATCAATGGATCATAACTCGACGGCAAAGACCCAAGCAATGTTGCACTCATGAATACTTCTGGTTTTAAATCAGTACCTAAGGCCCTCAATTTCTGATAAAGTTCGTTCATGATATTAATATGCATCTCCACATTACCTCCTTCTTCTGGTACGTAAAATATTAACGCGATTACTGGCGGTGTCTTTTTCGTAAATTTCTTTTAACTTGCCCCATGCATCTTTTGCAGTTTCGCAATTTCGGATATGTTGAATTTGATCATCTTCCAGATTGAGCGCAGTAGTAGTATGCGCTTTTTCGTCTTTTTCAATCCATGCTAGAGTTTTTGGGCTCGGTGGATCTTCAGCAATGGCATCCCATACACCTTTTTCTTTTATTAATCTTTCGATTTTGTACCTCCAATTGAAATAATTGTTGCTGTTTAGCTTATTAGTCGAATACCTCGATTCTGTTGCCATCTTGATGAACTTTTCCTTATGACTTCAAAATGTTCGTTCTTTAGTAGGTTTTTCTTTAGGATTTACTCAAAAATATTGCTGCATGCGATGTGGCCGCCCATAACCTATTAGAAGTGGTGGAATTTGACAGTAAAATAAGGTGAATAAATATGATTAATGCTGATAAAGTTTGTATATTTAAAGTGTATATGAAATTTGCGATCCTGCCAGGAGAGAATATACGACAAAAGGACAGATGTATGACAGAGGAAGTTCAATAGTTACATATGTGAAATGGTATGAATAGGAACCAATAAAAATGTGAAACACTACAGTATGTATTCTGAATTTCATTGTTAATAAATAAACTACATTTGAATGCGTTAGTGATACATCTTCAATAGATGCTACATACTGCTTCCCTTCACTCCTCTCAATAACAACTACCGGATCTTCGACACAGCGATCACTTCCCTATTTCAACTACAATAACCACTGGGCATAACCACCGCATCCTTCTATTCCAAAAATTAAACTAAACGAAGCCGATGGGAACAAATTTCCGAAACTAAGGATGCAGAACTGGACAAACTTAGTTTATCCAAACAAACTAACAGCCATACTAAGTTAAATCTATCCGCACAGCAGTTAGCAAATACATTCCGCAATCGTACCCAACGCAAAAACACTCAGTATACTGTTTGAACACTGAACTCACGAACCTGCGATGTAATAAGACGGAAAACTGGAATACATTCAAAAGATACCGAAGGCTGCCACGCTTTCGGCGACCAAATCCCGTTTAGGTCATCAGGTAATCTTAGTCTTAGTGTGTCAATGAAGCAACAACCTGCAGCAGGATTGCTCCAAATCCTTCTTATCAGGGCTGGCGTCAAAACCAATCCTGGTCAGACGGATTATTTCTGTTGCGTGTGTCAAAGACGACACCACCATTCTTCCTCTCGGTTAGATGCAACCAGTGCAATGGTTGGAGTCATCTTAAGAGCTGTTCACGCCAGTGCCTTCAGCACAATTATTCGCTTTGGGTAACTCCCCCTGGTATCCAAGGCCCAGCGGATCTCCTCGCAGCATGACTCCCAACCCTCTTCACCTCCCTATCCTTTTCTCCATCTAGCTCTACCTCCCGCGCGAGGGCTATCCAGCAGCTCCTAGTACTCCGCACAGTCTGTTCTGTGTGTCAGGCTATAGTACGTCGGAATTGCCCCTTTCCCCCGTGCCCCTTGCTGTAGGAGTCCACCCCCGCTTGTACATACAACACATCCGCCAACCACCACAAACGCGCGGCAACCACCTCAGCGTGTTACACAGCAGAAACAATCAAGATCCATGCATCAAATAGCTTACTGGCCCGGCTTCACTGAATTTAACGAGAACGCCTTCATGTCTGCTGCCGCCCGCTTCATAACGGCTGGCCGAATCGCGGAAATCCGTCCACACTTTCTAACTGAAGCGGCGGTTTTAGCGATAAGGCGCGACATGCTACGCCTAGCCGATCCCGGAGATCCCCGCATTAGGGAACACAATCTGGAGATTTGGCAAAAAGTAATCTAACACAAGCGGAACATATAAGGCCCTGTAATCTCTCCTCTGGGGCTACGAAGCTCCACAGTCAAATCGTTGTTTAATTCGTCGAGACGTGATGATTGGGTGCAAATTTCATTCGCTGACCACGCTTCGTCGGACTCGAAGGAGTGTGCGAGCTATTTTAACCGACAATTTATAAAGCACTCTTCGGTGAACAAAATGAAAAGGCAAGTGACTACGCAAACTGAAAAACACCAGCGCGACTCCTGATTTCTCGAAGAAAGAAAAGGGATTAAGCATGCGGATTTTAAAACATTTTGGTCCAGCTGGAGCAGACTACTTCACCAAGCTCTCAATTTTTCTTTGACCACTCTAACTATACCCGATATGGGGAAGCAGGGTAGTGTTCCCGCTACTAAAGCCGGGGAAACCTGCAAATAAAGGAGAGTCTTATCGGCCGATATCTCTCCTTTTCCCAGAATCGAAGACAATTGACGCCTAGCTGCTCCCGTCTCTTACACACCATCTGTCCCCAGCTACACATCAGCATAGCTTCCGGAAAGTGCACAGCACCACAACAGCACTTAACGCCATAAAAACTCAGATAGTTCATGGCTTCAACAAAAATCGGTCCTGTGTGCGAACTGTCCTAGTAGCACTGGACCTCTCGAAAGCTTTCGACAGGGTCAATCACGCAGTGCTACCATCGGACATCATGGACTCCTCATTACCACCTAGGTTGAAGACGTGGACCATGAATTACATGACGTCATCGACCTTCACATTGAGTTCGAGCCTGAACTCCTTCGTCCAGCTGGTGAAAAGGGTGGCAGAGGATTTCGCTGGTTGTAGGTGAAGAAAGGGGAAAGGCCAGCGAGATAGCAGTTTACTTTCAAACAAAGGCTATCAATATCCTAGCTAGACGCCAATATCAAACAGTCATCAGCTTATGAGATCAAGGAGACGCCCTTTGGTGGTAAGGAGTCTCGAAATATAAAAATTAAACAACATCGTGGAGGGGACTGCGGAACTCCCCGTCTAATTTTTCGTAGCTTTGATGTATAATCCTTTTTACTGGGAGTAAAATTTGACAGGCTGCACTCCTTCACTCCGCATATGACTGCAATTGCCACCAAAGTACAGAGCTGCAACAAAATCCTTAATCGCTAGCCGGTAGCACCTGGAGAAAAGACAAAGAAACGTTGTTGGCAATGTACAAAGCAATTAGCCGGTTGGTCGTAGACTATGCTGCACCAGGCCATAAACTCCATTCACCGAGGGTTCGTTAACACCTTTGTGAACTCTCTTGCCGTGAATGCTGTTCTAGGAGTCAAACCACCACCAATCGCAGAACAACAGCTCGAGCAGCCTCGAGAGACCCGCGTAACCCTGGCGCAATTAAGATCTGGATACTGTAGCAGGCTTAACTTCTACCTATCCAGACTCGACCTTGACATACCCAACACATGTGCCGCATGCAAGGAATCCCCGCACGACAGTAACCACCTCTTTGCTTGCCCACTTAATCCGACTCATCTAACACCCCTCTCCCTCTGGTCCGAACCCGTCGAAATAGCACGTTTCCTGGGCCTCCCGTTAGATGACCTCGATGGCTAAAAGTAAACTTTCCTGACTCTAGACAGGGTTAACGTATAGCCGCTACAACAACAACAACGTTATAAACAAATTCATAAAAGCAATCAACTTCAACACATAAATATTTCCTTTCTTAATTATAACAACTCAGCCGTTAGCCACAACAGCTAATGCTGATATCCTATATACTTAACTCTATAATTAATTACAGACTTAATAGGGCGATTCTCTATGACTAGGAAATGCATACTATGCAAATATTTCCTATGGGATTGTGATAGAGATCGAGAGCACCCCCGTTACAAATTTGTGACATATTCAAGAAAAACAATAAAACCAACACGGCACAGGGTTGCTTTTTCCTTCACAGGTTTTGATATAGGATATTTTTCCTATCGTAGCATAGTTTTTTGAACGTGTTTTGTTGTTGTGCCATTGCACAACACGGATAGGAAAACTTTGCTATCCGTGCACCGTAGCATGCATTTCCTAGACATAGAGACTAATAATACAAAACAAAACAAACAAATAAACATTCCATGTTCTCTCTTCGCTATCTTGTCATTCATATTGCACAAACAGAACACAGATGAACCTCAGTGCTGAAACCAAAACAAATCAGTTTTGATAAAATTTTCGACGCATACCTTTTAAAATTCCGTATTTATTCTAAATTTTTTTATAGATAATTTACATAGTCTAAACCAAATCTAACTTTTATTTCATATTTCTAGTCAAACATTAAAGTTTGGATGTATTTATTTTGTGTTATTCGGTGTTGACAGAATATAATCACGAAATGTGTATTGAATAAAATTAATACACAACTAAATTTATAAGGGCCGCATTTCAAATTTTTATGCAGAAAATTCTTAAAAAGTACAAATACAGTAAGAATTGTCGATCCATCTGCCATAAGCCAAAATAAAAAAAAATTAAGGAAAGGATGAAAATTGCAAGCAGAAGAAAATACGAAAACGAATAATGCGTTGCCTGCGCTAACTTTCAATTGTTATGTACTCTGAGAAGTAAGGTAAGCAAAACTACTCGCTTATATATTAGTGTCATACGAAATAATGGGAGTACATTGGTCGGCTCAGGCCGATCTTGTAGGGAATCACATAATCGTTGGTGCAGGTGACGAAATTCATAAGTTATCTATTCTATAAAGGTCATCTGCACGGTCAGCGCCAATTATCGTAACATAAGCCTTCTCAATATCGCATATAAGATCCTATCTAACATATTGTGTGAAAGATTAAAACCCACCGTCGACAAACTGATCTGACCTTACCAAAATTCACCATTGACCGCGTCAAATATTGGAAAAGATCCATGAAAAGAGGATCGACACACACCACCTCTTCGTCGATTTTAAAGCAGACTTCGACAGCACGAAAAGGAGTTGACTCTACGCACTTTATCTGAATTAAACATCACCGAAGGAAGACACGTTTAGTACGCTATTATTGACTCGGATATAGTCGCGTTAGCGGTGTCTACACCGGTAAAGAAGTAATTCTAGGGCAAATTTAAATTTGAGGAAAATATCATTATGCCCACCGAGGCGACAGAAAATCACCTCAGCGGTTATAAAGCGACAATTATATACATGTGGCACCGAGTGGATTTGATAATAAAAAAACTTCACTTTTTAGATTTAAATTAAACTAAACGATATTTATTTAATATCATTTAATATACAGTCGATGGCTCCGCTTAACGACGGACGTCAGCTTCGGTCGGCGGTCAATCAAAAATTATTTTCTTATTGCCCTTCTGGTTTCTTGTTTGTCTTCAGTTTCTTTGTCGTCAGAATTGTAATAGTACGTATCATTATGGGTTACTGTTGTGTCACTATTCCACATTCGGCCATCCTGCGATCTCATTCGCCCCGAATGACGGTTTCCACTTTTTAAATACTCAGCAACTGTAATGGTGCATGCTGGCCCTTCATGGTCGACAATTTTTGCTACTTCATGTCGACAATTATTAAGTTTCTCGTCTGCTATCAAAATCTCAACGATTCTCACCTTAGATGCGAGTAACGTGTTCCTGGGCTTGTTGTTGTTGTAGCGGCTATACGCCAACCCCGTCTAGGGTCAGGAAAGTTTACTTTGAGCCATCGAGGTCATCTAACGGGAGGCCCAGGAAACGTACTGTTTCGGCCTGTTCGGACCAAAGGGAAAGGGGTGTTAGGTGAGTCGGGTTGAGAGGGCATGCAGAGGTGGTTAGTATCGTTCGGGCATTCGTTGCATTCAGACATGTGTTGGGTCTATCGGGGTCGAGTCTGAATAGGTAGGAGTTGAGCATACTACAATATCCAGAACTTAATTGTGTGGTGATTGGATTCCGAGAACACCATTCACAGGAAGAGAATTCACAAAGGCGTTAACGGACTCTCGGTGAATGGTGTTTATAGCCTGTCTGCACGGCGCCCTGTCCAGAGGGTATTGTATGTATTGCTGTACGGAGTCACGGTAGTCCAGTACTCCGTTCCTGATGTGCCTAGGTGGTGGTTCGGCTTCCATTAAATGTCTGTTGGGATGATCCCTACGGTAACATCTCAGCAGACATTGCTTACACAGCATAACATTATGTTCCTTAACTGGGAGCATACATGTTTCACTGTGTAAGTGGTGCTCCGGCGCCATCAGGATGTTTCCCGTCAGGGTGCGAAGGGCGGTGTTTTGGAAAGTCTGGAGCTTCCTCAACCGCGTCTCGCTAGTCACCGGCGTCCAAATCGGCGCAGCATAATTTACGAACGGCCGGCCAATTTCCTTATACGTTGCCAGCAGCGTTTCTTTGTCTTTCCCCCAGGTGCTACCGGCTAGCAATATGAGGATTTTGTTGCGGCTTTGCACTTTGGTGGCAGTTGCAGTCGTATGCGGAGTGAAGGAGTGCAGGCTTATCGAGTGTGACTCCCAGTAATTTTGGGTTGTTCGTGGTCGGAGTTTTTACGTCATCGACCTTCACATTGAGTTCAAGCCGGCACTCCTTCGTCCAGCTGGCGATCTTCGTCATGCTCTTCGATGGGTGCACTGGCCAAAAGTTCTTTTAACTCAGGCATGGAGGGGTGCTATTGATGTACTGCTGCACGCACTCTACGTCACAATACCACTGACTTAGATTCTCCTCACACAGCAACTTGCCCATTCCCACGTGGGACACCAGTGGCTATCAGCAAATGTTGAATTTCTTCCAACCTACAATATTCTGCCTGTCTGCTTATTTAGTTGATCGACGACAGCTTCCGCCCTAGTACTTTTAGTCGAATACAACCACACAAACTTGGAAAACGCATCTTCAGCTACTAAAATGTAGTTGTATGCCTCATTCATCACTTCCATCGGACAGGCCTTACATACCTTCAAGCTCTTCACTTCCCGCTCTTTTGGCAATCTTGATGGATTACTGGCCTTATTTGCCTCCACCTCACGTCTCCTAGCGCTGCCGCTTGCCTGCTATGCCGAACCTCCACTTCCTGTGTCGGACCACTTGCCACAACCATGCTGAACACTTGTTAAAGATCTGCTGTTGTTACTAGGCCGCTTGGATATTAAGACATCGCTCTTTTTAAGTTTCGTCCCTTTACTTGTATATATTTCTTTACCGTTACCCAATACTACTGCGTATTATAGATCACACTCTCGAGCGACGCGAAATATTAATGCAAACATTGCCTCATCTACTGCCACCTCTGTCGTAAGACTATCCATTGTAGTAAGCTGACTAGTGCCTATGCCGCACAACCTAGTCTTCTCCTTGCTCAACTTGTATCGTAACGCATCAGACTTGAGTCGGAACCGGTGTCGATCAATGCCGTTACTTTCGAACCATTCAACACCAATCCGCTCTTTCTACTATAAATTTCACACTCCTTCCGTATTGAATTTACAGTTCTGCTTTCAGGCTTCAAATTTTTAAATCCATTTTTATATTCTGCCGCACGATGACCGGCTTGGCCGCTACTAAAACATCTCGAACGTTTAGGACAACTACTAGCAAAATACACAAACAAAAACCATTTCTTCACCTGTACGTTCTGATGATTCGAATTATCTTGGCTTGCTTTTCTGGATTTCGCGACACTTGGGAATTGTGGATGTTTTCCTCGAAACCTTTCGTATATTTTAATCTGCTCTTTCAATAGACACAAAAAGTAATCGATTAAACTGGAATCGTCCAAATTGATCGAATTTCCGATTTCCATTAAGCTGCATAGGTACTCTAAGTAGTCATCGTTTCTTCTTTTCCGGCGATTTTTCAACAATCGATGAACTTCTACATATGAAGGAGCGAAACCAAATTCCCTACTCAATGCTAGTTTGTGTAACTCCCAATTGCTAAAACCGTTTTAAATGGGCGTCCCATTTAACAATGGCTTGTTGTAAATAAATTTTTGTAGGGAACTCCAATTGACAGTTGTTTTGTTCGGAATCTTCGAGCCATTCCTTCGCAATGTACTGACTTGAGCCCGAGAACTGAGTCATCGAATCTTCGATATCGCGAAGAGTAAAAACTGAACGTTCTACATGTTTCGAACCCTAGTTCAACTAATTTCTCCTTCAGTTCCACTACAGTCAATTCAAGACTCTGTGTCCTGTCTATGGTTCCGTCCGATTACAAAATTAAATCCTTACGCTAGTTACAAAAAATTTACAAAGTTTAGTAACATTGATTGGAAAAACTTTTATATATAAAACTTGCTTAAGTAAGCTTTGAAATTAATTCAAAGTATTTGAAAATGTTTAAATTATTTAAAGAAGTTTAAATTAACAAACGATTATTATTATAGAATTTCATTATACTTAATGTATCATCAAACGATACTATTGTGGTGTCTACTACTGTTTTCCACGCCACATTCTTCTGGCTTCACCTTCACGTCCTTCGAAAAAATTTCACACGACTCCGCTGTACCTCTACGGTGGCACGGCTAGCCGTACCGATTTTCTACTTTTCACAACCGCTATTTCAGTAAAACACTGTCGAGGTCATCGAGTAATCAAAAATTCTTAGCCAATTCGTTGATGCGATGAAATAGTTGTTTCGCGCACACATTGCAAAAACTTACACCCAAATTTTAGAGTGGATTTGTATCCTACTCCTGACATCAATTTGTGGGACCGAGTGTGTTTGATAATGAAAATCTTCACTTTTTAGATTTAAATTACACTAAACAATATTTATTTAATCAAATATTATCTAATCACCCTATTCTTCATTTCGACTCGATTCGAAATTTTCTCCGTTCGGCGGATTTGGTATTCTGCGTTACGTTCCGTTTCGATCAATCTTCGAACTTTTCGATTCTATCCAATTCTATGTATTCTGCATTTCGATAGTAGTTACGTTTTTGTACGTTGTAATTTAGTTGGCGTATAACAGTTCGATTGTATATTTTCATTACTTAAATAGCATAATTTTAACAAAAATGTAAGCAAAACATGATTTTGATGATTGAAAAAGTCATAACGATGTATTTTTTAGTTTAATGATGCTTTTTGATACAACACAAAAGCAACATGAAAAATTAAATAGTTTTAAATAACGTTACCGAAATACAGTTGATCCACCAGTAAAAGACTCCATGATTTCGCGAAAGTTGTACAATGTAAAGTACTTGATTGAGTTTCTTGCGAAAAACTATCCAGGACATATTTGAAAGCATTTTACTATTTTACTTCAAAGTAGTGTTTTGTGTTTGAAAGGTAGCCCTGCAGAGGTGCTTTGCCTTATTACTAACCGATTATGTGCAGCTAATTCCTGAAATGATCAAAATGATCTCCATAGCGAATGTTCTCGATTCACGCTGTAGATCATGCCATTTATCGGCTTCTCTCTTTCATCTCACATTCGTTTCGCATTTTCGCCCCAATACATATCGTTATAGTTTGCTGTTGTATCACCATCCCACATACATAAATTTAAAAGATCCAAGGACTGTTACGATTTCAAATTGGATGTTGAAATTGTAGGTGGACAACTGTTTCACAGAATACTGTCATACGCTCCCTTTCAAGAATGACTGGACGCAAATGACCTCAATGTTCTATATTTCCATTTCGATCTCCACCTCAAAAATAAATGGAGTGAGCCAGTCAAGTGAGGTTAAAAGTCTTCATAAAAGGTCGGTATGCACCTCTGCGAAAAAAACTCATACATTTCGTAGATGGAAATTTTCATGCCTACTACACGGAAATTTGACAGATGATTTCCTATTGTGAAAAGCTCTTTACATATGAAGATATGCAAACGTAAATAAACAAAACGTAAAACATGAGTAGAGTGTGGTAAATATTTGTCACTGATTATGTATACTACTGTTTTCCACGGCTAAAAATAAATAAAAGGTGTAAGCTTGTTTTAATACGTTTGAAAGTAAGTCTTCGTCTTATTTCTCGCGAAATATATATGAGACTATTTATTTCGCTCGGAAACCTGTTGAAAAACTAGGCAGTAGAAATTGGAGTTTTTTTCGTTCGAAGTGCATACTGCTTCGTAAATCGCACATCGTTTTTTTGTACTTTTTTTATATGGAGTTTTTGGTTTTTGCAAGAGCTGCATACCGAACTTAAAGTTTAAATTCAATAACTAAAATATATAGGAAGCTACCTTTTTTTAGAAGAACTGTAAATTAATTAAAATAAATTATAGCGTTTCTTATACCATTTTTATAGAAGCGACCCATTTTATTATTTTATGTGAATGAGTTTTGTGTGCAATTAACAATTTTATAACAGCACATCTAATAATTTACAAACACTAAACAGTGTAAACAAACAAATAAATAACTTATAGACACAAGTAATTACACCTAACAAATTTAGGTGAAGTGAAAGCTATCGTTATGTAAAGTATTTTCATGAATCATTGTGTTTATTTATTTTACTGATATAATTTTTCTTTCCTGATGACGGACATATTAGCTTCGATTCACTAGATATGCTGCCTTCGACAACCGTTGGCAATGTTTGAATTGATTGCATTGAGTCCATTCCAAAAAAGCTATTTAAAGCATTGTTTTGAGATACTGGCGTGTCAAAGTTTTGCTCTGCACCAATTTCAACGTACGTTGGCTTTATTTCCTCTTTAGGCGTAAAGGAATCGAATATCTCACAGGTATGTGTAATTTGGGGCCAATTCTTGAAGTATTGTAAATCATATTCAACATGCATATATCTTCGTTTGGACTTTTGCATGTTTGTTTCGCGTCGTATCTGAATTTTTTGAAATAGTAAATATTCTACTATGAAGTTTTCAACAAATAAATGCATGGTAAAGTTTGTCGCACCATAAAACAACATCCAGTAGCGGAAGGTAAAATCTTCTGGTACACTTAGTTGAAAGAATCCACTTATCCATTGCGTAGGATAAACGACTAGGTAGCAGACTAAAACAATATTTATGATCAATGAAAGGCAGAAAGGTAGATTAGACCAAATTGGTTTGCGATATGGTGCTCCTTTGGAAAATACAAAAGCTAGTATTATGTACTGAAAGCTCGATATCGCGAACATAGTATAATTGTCGTAACAACCCAAGTGATCCTCGTATTTGTGTTTGAAAGGTACGAACCAGTCCTGTTGTTGCAAGTGAAACCATCCTGGGGAAAAAAGATTAATTTGATTTTTTGTATTAATTTATTAGCATTATAAATTGGTCATAATTAGAGTTTAATTAACTCTTGATTCAAATAGACACCGGAATTTTATGAAATTTTAATAAGAATGTTGATGTTATGACATTTAAAATATTAGTATTTTTATACCAAAAGAAGAGGTTGATTCTACGAAGAAGATTTAAAAACCATCTTGGATTCGCAAACACTTCGAGTGGCGAAACGAACAAGCAATCGTTGTAAATTGAATGATTGCTGAACACTGAAAAAGTGATGGCATATGTTAGCACTTAATCAAATGTATGTAACCACTGAGATAATTTACAGCTCAGAAAGTAAACAAATTGAGACGAAATAAGTGATATAAATAGCTAAATACATACAATTTATCTTCTCATAATTTTTTTTATTTCAAAGTTAAAATTAACAATTTTTTGTCAAAGTTCTAATTTGAACCATTCAAACCAGTCAAAAATGTGAAAAATAACGGGGGGTATCGATATACTCAATTAAATTCAATTGGATAACTTTGTAATTGTAAGTAGAGAAGCCGGGAGCCGATGATGGTTAATAAGAACCCTATGTAAACACGTACTCGGGTAAATTTTCATTATATTATAAAACGGATATCTACAATAGTTTAGTCAGGGATCTCTTTTATTGTAAACAATAAGCAAGCTCGACGCTTAGTAATTGATAAGTATGTATTTAATAATTAAAAATGTACTTACCAGCGGTTTGAAATCCTATTACAACAAGTATATGTAAAATAATCGATGCCAGAGGAGCCAGTGAGATTAGGGAGCTTAACGGAACTTGTTTAGCCAGATGTCCAACGTATGCCTCCGTTTTACCGAAGAAAAATGCGAAAACAGATATTAGTCCCAAATCGACATACAAATATTGTTTATCCGTTAAGTTAGAGTCAATGGAATACAAAATCATAACTGATATAAATTGTATCATTGAATAAGCAGCCATATATTTTAATACGCCAAACGATGTGACAAGTGCAGCTCTTCCCTCTTTAATGACATTTGGCACACATTGAATAGTTGGACTGCGAGATGTAAATGGCGACGCAATGGCAGATTCAGTTTCACTTAGTGAAATACCAGTATGTGCAACCTTTAATGCACCACAGTCATTTGCACCATCCCCGCACATAGCCACACAGTAGTCCAGTTGTTGAAGTTCCATAATCAATGCTTGCTTTTGTTCAGGTGACATCCGTGCGAAAATAGCTCCACGCACAACAAAACTTTTCGGCTCGTCGGGGAAGTTTTCCTTTACAATTTGCCATGTTCTTCCATTCATAGCAAATCTAAAATTTCTCCTCCAGCTTGCATTTATTTTACTTCTTGGTAATTGATTTTGATCAGATTTTTCTTTTTTTTGACTTTTTTTTCTTGACTGTTTCACAGAATACTGTCATACGCTCCCTTTCAAGAATGACTGGACGCAAATGACCTCAATGTTCTATATTTCCAATTCAATCTCCACGTCAAAAATAAATGGAGTGAGCCAGTGAAGTGAGGTTAAAAGTCTTCATCAAAGGTCGGTATGCACCTCTGCGAAAAAAACTCATACATTTCGTAGATGGAAATTTCCATGCCTACTACGCGGAAATTTGACAGATGATTTTCTATTGTGAACAGCTCTTTACATAGGAAGATATGCAAACGTAAATAAACAAAACGTAAAACATGAGTAGAGTGCGGTAAATATTTGTCACTGATTATGTATAGTAGTGTTTTCCATGGCTAAAAATAAATAAAAGGTGTAAGCTTGTTTTAATACGTTTGAAAATAAGTCTTCCTCTTATTTCTCGCGAAATATAATGAGGCTATTTATTTCGCTCGGAAACCTGTGTTGCCGTGCTTTCGTATTTGTTGAAAAACTTTAGAAATAGGCAGTAGAAATTGTAGTTTTTTTCGTTCGAAGTGCATACTGCTTCGTAAATCGCACATCGTTTTTTTGTACTTTTTTTATATGGAGTTTTTGGTTTTCGCAAGAGCTGCATACCGAACTTAAAGTTTAAATTCAATAACTAAAATATATAGGAAGCTACCTTTTTTTAGAAGAACTGTAAATTAATTAAAATAAATTATAGCGTTTCTTATACCATTTTTGTAGAACCGACCCATTTTATTATTTTATGTGAATGAGTTTTGTGTGCAATTAACAATTTTATAACAGCACATCTAATAATTTACAAACACTAAACAGTGTAAACAAACAAATAAATAACTTATAGACACAAGTAATTACACCTAACAAATTTAGGTGAAGTGAAAGCTATCGTTATGTAAAGTAATTTTCATGAATCATTGTGTTTATTTATTTTACTGATATAATTTTTCTTTCCTGATGACGGACATATTAGCTTCGATTCACTAGATATGCTGCCTTCGACAACCGTTGGCAATGTTTGAATTGATTGCATTGAGTCCATTCCAAAAAAGCTATTTAAAGCATTGTTTTGAGATACTGACGTGTCAAAGTATTGCTCTGCACCAATTTCAACGTACGTTGGCTTTATTTCCTCTTTAGGCGTAAAGGAATCGAATATCTCACAGGTATGTGTAATTTGGGGCCAATTCTTGAAGTATTGTAAATCATATTCAACATGCATATATCTTCGTTTGGACTTTTGCATGTTTGTTTCGCGTCGTATCTGAATTTTTTGAAATAGTAAATATTCTACTATGAAGTTTTCAACAAACAAATGCATGGTAAAGTTTGTCGCACCATAAAACAACATCCAGTAGCGGAAGGTAAAATCTTCTGGTACACTTAGTTGAAAGAATCCACTTATCCATTGCGTAGGATAAACGACAAGGTAGCAGACTAAAACAATATTTATGATCAATGAAAGGCAGAAAGGTATATTAGACCAAATTGGTTTGCGATATGGTGCTCCTTTGGAAAATACAAAAGCTAGTATTATGTACTGAAAGCTCGATATCGCGAACATAGTGTAATTTTCGTAACAACCCAAGTGATCCTCGTATTTGTGTTTAAAAGGTACGAACCAGTCCTGTTGTTGCAAGTGAAACCATCCTGGGGAAAAAAAGATTAATTTGATTTTTTGTATTAATTTATTAGCATTATAAATTGGTCATAATTAGAGTTTAATTAACTCTTGATTCAAATAGACACCGGAATTTTATGAAATTTTAATAAGAATGTTGATGTTATGACATTTAAAATTTTAGTATTTTTATACCAAAAGAAGAGGTTGATTCTACGAAGAAGATTTAAAAACCATCTTGGATTCGCAAACACTTCGAGTGGCGAAACGAACAAGCAATCGTTGTAAATTTAATGATTGCTGAACACTGAAAAAGTGATGGCACATGTTAGCACTTAATCAAATGTATGTAACCACTGAGATAATTTACAGCTCAGAAAGTAAACAAATTGAGACGAAATAAGTGATATAAATAGCTAAATACATACAATTTATCTTCTCATAATTTTTTTTATTTCAAAGTTAAAATTAACAATTTTTTGTCAAAGTTCTAATTTGAACCATTCAAACCAGTCAAAAATGTGAAAAATAACGGGGGGTATCGATATACTCAATTAAATTCAATTGGATAACTTTGTAATTGTAAGTAGAGAAGCCGCGAGCCGAAGATGGTTAATATTATAAAACGGATATCTACAATAGTTTAGTCAGGGATCTCTTTTATTGTAAACAATAAGCAAGCTCGACGCTTAGTAATTGATAAGTATGTATTTAATAATTAAAAATGTACTTACCAGCGGTTTGAAATCCTATTACAACAAGTATATGTAAAATAATCGATGCCAGAGGAGCCAGTGAGATTAGGGAGCTTAACGGAACTTGTTTAGCCAGATGTCCAACGTATGCCTCCGTTTTACCGAAGAAAAATGCGAAAACAGATATTAGTCCGGAATCGACATACAAATATTGTTTATCCGTTAAGTTAGAGTCAATGGAATACAAAATCATAACTGATATAAATTGTATCATTGAATAAGCAGCCATATATTTAAATACGCCAAACGATGTGACAAGTGCAGCTCTTCCCTCTTTAATGACATTTGGCACACATTGAATAGTTGGACTGCGAGATGTAAATGGCGACGCAATGGCAGATTCAGTTTCACTTAGTGAAATACCAGTATGTGCAACCTTTAATGCACCACAGTCATTTGCACCATCCCCGCACATAGCCACACAGTAGTCCAGTTGTTGAAGTTCCATAATCAATGCTTGCTTTTGTTCAGGTGACATCCGTGCGAAAATAGCTCCACGCACAACAAAACTTTTCGGCTCGTCGGGAAGTTTTCCTTTACAATTTGCCATGTTCTTCCATTCATAGCAAATCTAAAATTTCTCCTCCAGCTTGCATTTATTTTACTTCTTGGTAATTGATTTTGATCAGATTTTTCTTTTTTTTGACTTTTTTTTCTTGACTGTTTCACAGAATACTGTCATACGCTCCCTTTCAAGAATGACTGGACGCAAATGACCTCAATGTTCTATATTTCCAATTCAATCTCCACGTCAAAAATAAATGGAGTGAGCCAGTGAAGTGAGGTTAAAAGTCTTCATCAAAGGTCGGTATGCACCTCTGCGAAAAAAACTCATACATTTCGTAAATGGAAATTTCCATGCCTACTACGCGGAAATTTGACAGATGATTTTCATTGTGAACAGCTCTTTACATAGGAAGATATGCAAACGTAAATAAACAAAACGTAAAACATGAGTAGAGTGCGGTAAATATTTGTCACTGATTATGTATAGTAGTGTTTTCCATGGCTAAAAATAAATAAAAGGTGTAAGCTTGTTTTAATACGTTTGAAAATAAGTCTTCCTCTTATTTCTCGCGAAATATAATGAGGCTATTTATTTCGCTCGGAAACCTGTGTTGCCGTGCTTTCGTATTTGTTGAAAAACTTTAGAAATAGGCAGTAGAAATTGTAGTTTTTTTCGTTCGAAGTGCATACTGCTTCGTAAATAGCACATCGTTTTTTTGTACTTTTTTTATATGGAGTTTTTGGTTTTCGCAAGAGCTGCATACCGAACTTAAAGTTTAAATTCAATAACTAAAATATATAGGAAGCTACCTTTTTTTAGAAGAACTGTAAATTAATTAAAATAAATTATAGCGTTTCTTATACCATTTTTGTAGAACCGACCCATTTTATTATTTTATGTGAATGAGTTTTGTGTGCAATTAACAATTTTATAACAGCACATCTAATAATTTACAAACACTAAACAGTGTAAACAAACAAATAAATAACTTATAGACACAAGTAATTACACCTAACAAATTTAGGTGAAGTGAAAGCTATCGTTATGTAAAGTAATTTTCATGAATCATTGTGTTTATTTATTTTACTGATATAATTTTTCTTTCCTGATGACGGACATATTAGCTTCGATTCACTAGATATGCTGCCTTCGACAACCGTTGGCAATGTTTGAATTGATTGCATTGAGTCCATTCCAAAAAAGCTATTTAAAGCATTGTTTTGAGATACTGACGTGTCAAAGTATTGCTCTGCACCAATTTCAACGTACGTTGGCTTTATTTCCTCTTTAGGCGTAAAGGAATCGAATATCTCACAGGTATGTGTAATTTGGGGCCAATTCTTGAAGTATTGTATATCATATTCAACATGCATATATCTTCGTTTGGACTTTTGCATGTTTGTTTCGCGTCGTATCTGAATTTTTTGAAATAGTAAATATACTACTATGAAGTTTTCAACAAACAAATGCATGGTAAAGTTTGTCGCACCATAAAACAACATCCAGTAGCGGAAGGTAAAATCTTCTGGTACACTTAGTTGAAAGAATCCACTTATCCATTGCGTAGGATAAACGACAAGGTAGCAGACTAAAACAATATTTATGATCAATGAAAGGCAGAAAGGTATATTAGACCAAATTGGTTTGCGATATGGTGCTCCTTTGGAAAATACAAAAGCTAGTATTATGTACTGAAAGCTCGATATCGCGAACATAGTGTAATTTTCGTAACAACCCAAGTGATCCTCGTATTTGTGTTTAAAAGGTACGAACCAGTCCTGTTGTTGCAAGTGAAACCATCCTGGGGAAAAAAAGATTAATTTGATTTTTTGTATTAATTTATTAGCATTATAAATTGGTCATAATTAGAGTTTAATTAACTCTTGATTCAAATAGACACCGGAATTTTATGAAATTTTAATAAGAATGTTGATGTTATGACATTTAAAATTTTAGTATTTTTATACCAAAAGAAGAGGTTGATTCTACGAAGAAGATTTAAAAACCATCTTGGATTCGCAAACACTTCGAGTGGCGAAACGAACAAGCAATCGTTGTAAATTGAATGATTGCTGAACACTGAAAAAGTGATGGCACAATCAAATGTATGTAACCACTGAGATAATTTACAGCTCAGAAAGTAAACAAATTGAGACGAAATAAGTGATATAAATAGCTAAATACATACAATTTATCTTCTCATACTTTTTTTTATTTCAAAGTTAAAATTAACAATTTTTTGTCAAAGTTCTAATTTGAACCATTCAAACCAGTCAAAAATGTGAAAAATAACGGGGGGTATCGATATACTCAATTAAATTCAATTGGATAACTTTGTAATTGTAAGTAGAGAAGCCGCGAGCCGAAGATGGTTAATATTATAAAACGGATATCTACAATAGTTTAGTCAGGGATCTCTTTTATTGTAAACAATAAGCAAGCTCGACGCTTAGTAATTGATAAGTATGTATTTAATAATTAAAAATGTACTTACCAGCGGTTTGAAATCCTATTACAACAAGTATATGTAAAATAATCGATGCCAGAGGAGCCAGTGAGATTAGGGAGCTTAACGGAACTTGTTTAGCCAGATGTCCAACGTATGCCTCCGTTTTACCGAAGAAAAATGCGAAAACAGATATTAGTCCCAAATCGACATACAAATATTGTTTATCCGTTAAGTTAGAGTCAATGGAATACAAAATCATAACTGATATAAATTGTATCATTGAATAAGCAGCCATTATTTAAATACGCCAAACGATGTGACAAGTGCAGCTCTTCCCTCTTTAATGACATTTGGCACACATTGAATAGTTGGACTGCGAGATGTAAATGGCGACGCAATGGCAGATTCAGTTTCACTTAGTGAAATACCAGTATGTGCAACCTTTAATGCACCACAGTCATTTGCACCATCCCCGCACATAGCCACACAGTAGTCCAGTTGTTGAAGTTCCATAATCAATGCTTGCTTTTGTTCAGGTGACATCCGTGCGAAAATAGCTCCACGCACAACAAAACTTTTCGGCTCGTCGGGGAAGTTTTCCTTTACAATTTGCCATGTTCTTCCATTCATAGCAAATCTAAAATTTCTCCTCCAGCTTGCATTTATTTTACTTCTTGGTAATTGATTTTGATCAGATTTTTTTTTTTTTTGACTTTTTTTTCTTGACTGTTTCACAGAATACTGTCATACGCTCCCTTTCAAGAATGACTGGACGCAAATGACCTCAATGTTCAAATAAATGGAGTGAGCCAGTGAAGTGAGATTAAAAGTCTTCATCAAAGGTCGGTATGCACCTCTGCGAAAAAACTCATACATTTCGTAGATGGAAATTTCCATGCCTACTACGGAAATTTGACAGATGATTTTCTATTGTGAACAGCTCTTTACATAGGAAGATATGCAAACGTAAATAAACAAAACGTAAAACATGAGTAGAGTGCGGTAAATATTTGTCACTGATTATATATAGTAGTGTTTTCCATGGCTAAAAATAAATAAAAGGTGTAAGCTTGTTTTAATACGTTTGAAAATAAGTCTTCCTCTTATTTCTCGCGAAATATAATGAGACTATTTATTTCGCTCGGAAACCTGTGTTGCCGTGCTTTCGTATTTGTTGAAAAACTTTAGAAATAGGCAGTAGAAATTGGAGTTTTTTTCGTTCGAAGTGCATACTGCTTCGTAAATCGCACATCGTTTTTTTGTACTTTTTTTATATGGAGTTTTTGGTTTTCGCAACAGCTGCATACCGAACTTAAAGTTTAAATTCAATAACTAAAATATATAGGAAGCTACCTTTTTTTAGAAGAACTGTAAATTAATTAAAATAAATTATAGCGTTTCTTATACCATTTTTGTAGAACCGACCCATTTTATTATTTTATGTGAATGAGTTTTGTGTGCAATTAACAATTTTATAACAGCACATCTAATAATTTACAAACACTAAACAGTGTAAACAAACAAATAAATAACTTATAGACACAAGTAATTACACCTAACAAATTTAGGTGAAGTGAAAGCTATCGTTATGTAAAGTAATTTTCATGAATCATTGTGTTTATTTATTTTACTGATATAATTTTTCTTTCCTGATGACGGACATATTAGCTTCGATTCACTAGATATGCTGCCTTCGACAACCGTTGGCAATGTTTGAATTGATTGCATTGAGTCCATTCCAAAAAAGCTATTTAAAGCATTGTTTTGAGATACTGACGTGTCAAAGTATTGCTCTGCACCAATTTCAACGTACGTTGGCTTTATTTCCTCTTTAGGCGTAAAGGAATCGAATATCTCACAGGTATGTGTAATTTGGGGCCAATTCTTGAAGTATTGTATATCATATTCAACATGCATATATCTTCGTTTGGACTTTTGCATGTTTGTTTCGCGTCGTATCTGAATTTTTTGAAATAGTAAATATACTACTATGAAGTTTTCAACAAACAAATGCATGGTAAAGTTTGTCGCACCATAAAACAACATCCAGTAGCGGAAGGTAAAATCTTCTGGTACACTTAGTTGAAAGAATCCACTTATCCATTGCGTAGGATAAACGACAAGGTAGCAGACTAAAACAATATTTATGATCAATGAAAGGCAGAAAGGTATATTAGACCAAATTGGTTTGCGATATGGTGCTCCTTTGGAAAATACAAAAGCTAGTATTATGTACTGAAAGCTCGATATCGCGAACATAGTGTAATTTTCGTAACAACCCAAGTGATCCTCGTATTTGTGTTTAAAAGGTACGAACCAGTCCTGTTGTTGCAAGTGAAACCATCCTGGGGAAAAAAAGATTAATTTGATTTTTTGTATTAATTTATTAGCATTATAAATTGGTCATAATTAGAGTTTAATTAACTCTTGATTCAAATAGACACCGGAATTTTATGAAATTTTAATAAGAATGTTGATGTTATGACATTTAAAATTTTAGTATTTTTATACCAAAAGAAGAGGTTGATTCTACGAAGAAGATTTAAAAACCATCTTGGATTCGCAAACACTTCGAGTGGCGAAACGAACAAGCAATCGTTGTAAATTGAATGATTGCTGAACACTGAAAAAGTGATGGCACAATCAAATGTATGTAACCACTGAGATAATTTACAGCTCAGAAAGTAAACAAATTGAGACGAAATAAGTGATATAAATAGCTAAATACATACAATTTATCTTCTCATAATTTTTTTTATTTCAAAGTTAAAATTAACAATTTTTTGTCAAAGTTCTAATTTGAACCATTCAAACCAGTCAAAAATGTGAAAAATAACGGGGGTATCGATATACTCAATTAAATTCAATTGGATAACTTTGTAATTGTAAGTAGAGAAGCCGCGAGCCGAAGATGGTTAATATTATAAAACGGATATCTACAATAGTTTAGTCAGGGATCTCTTTTATTGTAAACAATAAGCAAGCTCGACGCTTAGTAATTGATAAGTATGTATTTAATAATTAAAAATGTACTTACCAGCGGTTTGAAATCCTATTACAACAAGTATATGTAAAATAATCGATGCCAGAGGAGCCAGTGAGATTAGGGAGCTTAACGGAACTTGTTTAGCCAGATGTCCAACGTATGCCTCCGTTTTACCGAAGAAAAATGCGAAAACAGATATTAGTCCCAAATCGACATACAAATATTGTTTATCCGTTAAGTTAGAGTCAATGGAATACAAAATCATAACTGATATAAATTGTATCATTGAATAAGCAGCCATATATTTAAATACGCCAAACGATGTGACAAGTGCAGCTCTTCCCTCTTTAATGACATTTGGCACACATTGAATAGTTGGACTGCGAGATGTAAATGGCGACGCAATGGCAGATTCAGTTTCACTTAGTGAAATACCAGTATGTGCAACCTTTAATGCACCACAGTCATTTGCACCATCCCCGCACATAGCCACACAGTAGTCCAGTTGTTGAAGTTCCATAATCAATGCTTGCTTTTGTTCAGGTGACATCCGTGCGCAAATAGCTCCACGCACAACAAAACTTTTCAGCTCGTCGGGGAAGTTTTCCTTTACAATTTGCCATGTTCTTCCATTCATAGCAAATCTAAAATTTCTCCTCCAGCTTGCATTTATTTTACTTCTTGGTAATTGATTTTGATCAGATTTTTCTTTTTTTTTGACTTTTTTTTCTTGACTGTTTCACAGAATACTGTCATACGCTCCCTTTCAAGAATGACTGGACGCAAATGACCTCAATGTTCAAATAAATGGAGTGAGCCAGTGAAGTGAGATTAAAAGTCTTCATCAAAGGTCGGTATGCACCTCTGCGAAAAAACTCATACATTTCGTAGATGGAAATTTCCATGCCTACTACGGAAATTTGACAGATGATTTTCTATTGTGAACAGCTCTTTACATAGGAAGATATGCAAACGTAAATAAACAAAACGTAAAACATGAGTAGAGTGCGGTAAATATTTGTCACTGATTATATATAGTAGTGTTTTCCATGGCTAAAAATAAATAAAAGGTGTAAGCTTGTTTTAATACGTTTGAAAATAAGTCTTCCTCTTATTTCTCGCGAAATATAATGAGACTATTTATTTCGCTCGGAAACCTGTGTTGCCGTGCTTTCGTATTTGTTGAAAAACTTTAGAAATAGGCAGTAGAAATTGGAGTTTTTTTCGTTCGAAGTGCATACTGCTTCGTAAATCGCACATCGTTTTTTTGTACTTTTTTTATATGGAGTTTTTGGTTTTCGCAAGAGCTGCATACCGAACTTAAAGTTTAAATTCAATAACTAAAATATATAGGAAGCTACCTTTTTTTAGAAGAACTGTAAATTAATTAAAATAAATTATAGCGTTTCTTATACCATTTTTGTAGAACCGACCCATTTTATTATTTTATGTGAATGAGTTTTGTGTGCAATTAACAATTTTATAACAGCACATCTAATAATTTACAAACACTAAACAGTGTAAACAAACAAATAAATAACTTATAGACACAAGTAATTACACCTAACAAATTTAGGTGAAGTGAAAGCTATCGTTATGTAAAGTAATTTTCATGAATCATTGTGTTTATTTATTTTACTGATATAATTTTTCTTTCCTGATGACGGACATATTAGCTTCGATTCACTAGATATGCTGCCTTCGACAACCGTTGGCAATGTTTGAATTGATTGCATTGAGTCCATTCCAAAAAAGCTATTTAAAGCATTGTTTTGAGATACTGACGTGTCAAAGTATTGCTCTGCACCAATTTCAACGTACGTTGGCTTTATTTCCTCTTTAGGCGTAAAGGAATCGAATATCTCACAGGTATGTGTAATTTGGGGCCAATTCTTGAAGTATTGTAAATCATATTCAACATGCATATATCTTCGTTTGGACTTTTGCATGTTTGTTTCGCGTCGTATCTGAATTTTTTGAAATAGTAAATATTCTACTATGAAGTTTTCAACAAACAAATGCATGGTAAAGTTTGTCGCACCATAAAACAACATCCAGTAGCGGAAGGTAAAATCTTCTGGTACACTTAGTTGAAAGAATCCACTTATCCATTGCGTAGGATAAACGACAAGGTAGCAGACTAAAACAATATTTATGATCAATGAAAGGCAGAAAGGTATATTAGACCAAATTGGTTTGCGATATGGTGCTCCTTTGGAAAATACAAAAGCTAGTATTATGTACTGAAAGCTCGATATCGCGAACATAGTGTAATTTTCGTAACAACCCAAGTGATCCTCGTATTTGTGTTTAAAAGGTACGAACCAGTCCTGTTGTTGCAAGTGAAACCATCCTGGGGAAAAAAAGATTAATTTGATTTTTTGTATTAATTTATTAGCATTATAAATTGGTCATAATTAGAGTTTAATTAACTCTTGATTCAAATAGACACCGGAATTTTATGAAATTTTAATAAGAATGTTGATGTTATGACATTTAAAATTTTAGTATTTTTATACCAAAAGAAGAGGTTGATTCTACGAAGAAGATTTAAAAACCATCTTGGATTCGCAAACACTTCGAGTGGCGAAACGAACAAGCAATCGTTGTAAATTGAATGATTGCTGAACACTGAAAAAGTGATGGCACATGTTAGCACTTAATCAAATGTATGTAACCACTGAGATAATTTACAGCTCAGAAAGTAAACAAATTGAGACGAAATAAGTGATATAAATAGCTAAATACATACAATTTATCTTCTCATAATTTTTTTTATTTCAAAGTTAAAATTAACAATTTTTTGTCAAAGTTCTAATTTGAACCATTCAAACCAGTCAAAAATGTGAAAAATAACGGGGGGTATCGATATACTCAATTAAATTCAATTGGATAACTTTGTAATTGTAAGTAAAGAAGCCGCGAGCCGAAGATGGTTAATATTATAAAACGGATATCTACAATAGTTTAGTCAGGGATCTCTTTTATTGTAAACAATAAGCAAGCTCGACGCTTAGTAATTGATAAGTATGTATTTAATAATTAAAAATGTACTTACCAGCGGTTTGAAATCCTATTACAACAAGTATATGTAAAATAATCGATGCCAGAGGAGCCAGTGAGATTAGGGAGCTTAACGGAACTTGTTTAGCCAGATGTCCAACGTATGCCTCTGTTTTACCGAAGAAAAATGCGAAAACAGATATTAGTCCCAAATCGACATACAAATATTGTTTATCCGTTAAGTTAGAGTCAATGGAATACAAAATCATAACTGATATAAATTGTATCATTGAATAAGCAGCCATATATTTAAATACGCCAAACGATGTGACAAGTGCAGCTCTTCCCTCTTTAATGACATTTGGCACACATTGAATAGTTGGACTGCGAGATGTAAATGGCGACGCAATGGCAGATTCAGTTTCACTTAGTGAAATACCAGTATGTGCAACCTTTAATGCACCACAGTCATTTGCACCATCCCCGCACATAGCCACACAGTAGTCCAGTTGTTGAAGTTCCATAATCAATGCTTGCTTTTGTTCAGGTGACATCCGTGCGAAAATAGCTCCACGCACAACAAAACTTTTCGGCTCGTCGGGGAAGTTTTCCTTTACAATTTGCCATGTTCTTCCATTCATAGCAAATCTAAAATTTCTCCTCCAGCTTGCATTTATTTTACTTCTTGGTAATTGATTTTGATCAGATTTTTCTTTTTTTTGACTTTTTTTTCTTGACTGTTTCACAGAATACTGTCATACGCTCCCTTTTAAGAATGACTGGACGCAAATGACCTCAATGTTCAAATAAATGGAGTGAGCCAGTGAAGTGAGATTAAAAGTCTTCATCAAAGGTCGGTATGCACCTCTGCGAAAAAAACTCATACATTTCGTAGATGGAAATTTCCATGCCTACTACGGAAATTTGACAGATGATTTTCTATTGTGAACAGCTCTTTACATAGGAAGATATGCAAACGTAAATAAACAAAACGTAAAACATGAGTAGAGTGCGGTAAATATTTGTCACTGATTATATATAGTAGTGTTTTCCATGGCTAAAAATAAATAAAAGGTGTAAGCTTGTTTTAATACGTTTGAAAATAAGTCTTCCTCTTATTTCTCGCGAAATATAATGAGACTATTTATTTCGCTCGGAAACCTGTGTTGCCGTGCTTTCGTATTTGTTGAAAAACTTTAGAAATAGGCAGTAGAAATTGGAGTTTTGTTCGTTCGAAGTGCATACTGCTTCGTAAATCGCACATCGTTTTTTTGTACTTTTTTTATATGGAGTTTTTGATTTTCGCAAGAGCTGCATACCGAACTTAAAGTTTAAATTCAATAACTAAAATATATAGGAAGCTACCTTTTTTTAGAAGAACTGTAAATTAATTAAAATAAATTATAGCGTTTCTTATACCATTTTTGTTGAACCGACCCATTTTATTATTTTATGTGAATGAGTTTTGTGTGCAATTAACAATTTAATAACAGCACATCTAATAATTTACAAACACTAAACAGTGTAAACAAACAAATAAATAACTTATAGACACAAGTAATTACACCTAACAAATTTAGGTGAAGTGAAAGCTATCGTTATGTAAAGTAATTTTCATGAATCATTGTGTTTATTTATTTTACTGATATAATTTTTCTTTCCTGATGACGGACATATTAGCTTCGATTCACTAGATATGCTGCCTTCGACAACCGTTGGCAATGTTTGAATTGATTGCATTGAGTCCATTCCAAAAAAGCTATTTAAAGCATTGTTTTGAGATACTGGCGTGTCAAAGTTTTGCTCTGCACCAATTTCAACGTACGTTGGCTTTATTTCCTCTTTAGGCGTAAAGGAATCGAATATCTCACAGGTATGTGTAATTTGGGGCCAATTCTTGAAGTATTGTAAATCATATTCAACATGCATATATCTTCGTTTGGACTTTTGCATGTTTGTTTCGCGTCGTATCTGAATTTTTTGAAATAGTAAATATTCTACTATGAAGTTTTCAACAAATAAATGCATGGTAAAGTTTGTCGCACCATAAAACAACATCCAGTAGCGGAAGGTAAAATCTTCTGGTACACTTAGTTGAAAGAATCCACTTATCCATTGCGTAGGATAAACGACAAGGTAGCAGACTAAAACAATATTTATGATCAATGAAAGGCAGAAAGGTATATTAGACCAAATTGGTTTGCGATATGGTGCTCCTTTGGAAAATACAAAAGCTAGTATTATGTACTGAAAGCTCGATATCGCGAACATAGTGTAATTTTCGTAACAACCCAAGTGATCCTCGTATTTGTGTTTGAAAGGTACGAACCAGTCCTGTTGTTGCAAGTGAAACCATCCTGGGGAAAAAAAGATTAATTTGATTTTTTGTATTAATTTATTAGCATTATAAATTGGTCATAATTAGAGTTTAATTAACTCTTGATTCAAATAGACACCGGAATTTTATGAAATTTTAATAAGAATGTTGATGTTATGACATTTAAAATTTTAGTATTTTTATACCAAAAGAAGAGGTTGATTCTACGAAGAAGATTTAAAAACCATCTTGGATTCGCAAACACTTCGAGTGGCGAAACGAACAAGCAATCTTTGTAAATTGAATGATTGCTGAACACTGAAAAAGTGATGGCACATGTTAGCACTTAATCAAATGTATGTAACCACTGAGATAATTTACAGCTCAGAAAGTAAACAAATTTAGACGAAATAAGTGATATAAATAGCTAAATACATACAATTTATCTTCTCATAATTTTTTTTATTTCAAAGTTAAAATTAACAATTTTTTGTCAAAGTTCTAATTTGAACCATTCAAACCAGTCAAAAATGTGAAAAATAACGGGGGTATCGATATACTCAATTAAATTCAATTGGATAACTTTGTAATTGTAAGTAGAGAAGCCGCGAGCCGAAGATGGTTAATATTATAAAACGGATATCTACAATAGTTTAGTCAGGGATCTCTTTTATTGTAAACAATAAGCAAGCTCGACGCTTAGTAATTGATAAGTATGTATTTAATAATTAAAAATGTACTTACCAGCGGTTTGAAATCCTATTACAACAAGTATATGTAAAATAATCGATGCCAGAGGAGCCAGTGAGATTAGGGAGCTTAACGGAACTTGTTTAGCCAGATGTCCAACGTATGCCTCCGTTTTACCGAAGAAAAATGCGAAAACAGATATTAGTCCCAAATCGACATACAAATATTGTTTATCCGTTAAGTTAGAGTCAATGGAATACAAAATCATAACTGATATAAATTGTATCATTGAATAAGCAGCCATATATTTAAATACGCCAAACGATGTGACAAGTGCAGCTCTTCCCTCTTTAATGACATTTGGCACACATTGAATAGTTGGACTGCGAGATGTAAATGGCGACGCAATGGCAGATTCAGTTTCACTTAGTGAAATACCAGTATGTGCAACCTTTAATGCACCACAGTCATTTGCACCATCCCCGCACATAGCCACACAGTAGTCCAGTTGTTGAAGTTCCATAATCAATGCTTGCTTTTGTTCAGGTGACATCCGTGCGAAAATAGCTCCACGCACAACAAAACTTTTCAGCTCGTCGGGGAAGTTTTCCTTTACAATTTGCCATGTTCTTCCATTCATAGCAAATCTAAAATTTCTCCTCCAGCTTGCATTTATTTTACTTCTTGGTAATTGATTTTGATCAGATTTTTCTTTTGTAGGGGCGACTAAACCCAATTCTGGATCTTGCTGTGTCCAAGTTTCACATGTTTCAACACTTACAAAACTATTACTGTCCGGTAATGAGTTACTACTTAAAGATGCCAAATCTCCATTAAATTTTTGGTAACACTCTCCGACGACACGACTGGCAGTAACCAAGTTGATGACTGAGGACCCCACTGATAGGATTTCAGTACCATTTGGTAATTCTTTGGTAGAGTCCTCACAATCCCCTAATTCAAGTGTATAATAAAGTTCATATCTAGGACCGTCTTTTTCTGGTACTTGTCTAACGTTAACAGTTACAACTGCTTGCGCTGGTGATACAATTCTACAATCTCGTGCAACACTAATCGCAGTCAATAGATTATCTCCAGTTATCATAATCGTCCGTATGTTCGCAGTAGTTAAAGTTCGAATCACTTCACTTGTATCAAGTTTCAATCGGTTTTCCATTACAACGAAGCCAAGAAACTCAAGATCACTTTCAACATTTTCACGTGCCAAACGTTGCGCTTTAATATAACTCATTTTACGACTTAATGGTTTATAAGCTAAAGCTATGATGCGATACCCACGTTTAGCGAACAAAGCCAATTGTTGTGAATAATTTTCTGGTAAGCTACTAGGCTGGCAAAGTTGTTGTAACATTTCTGGGGAACCCTTGCAATAGATATTAAAATTTGCACCACTAAGTTGACGAGTAATAACAGACATTCGCTGCAAATTAGAGGTGAAGGGGAATTCTCGAACAATACCGTGATCGTTGTTTGTCTCGCCATTAAGAAGACCAACATCAGCTAATAAATCGTCAATTGAAGACTGGCGTTGAACTGGGATTATTTCGGTTGCTTCATTAGGATTCTTCTCTATTAAAACAAAATAAATTCATAGAAAAACGAAAAAAAGTACAGCTACATTACCTTTTCTTGGTTGCCGCACAATGGTAGGATGAATTAAACCATACTTTTGACAATCTGGTATATTTTTCTGATCTTCAAGAATCCAGCCAGTGGACTCGAACATTTTTAAATCCAGTGGATCACCTATGAGTTTTCCATTCATTATAGTAATCGAATGACATGTTACCATTCCAAACAAAAAATTATCATAAGGTAAACGTTCAATTTGTTTGATAGGAATTTGAAATTCATTTGTAACAGTTTTAGGAACTACACCCCACATGTTCAAACCTTCTTCCGTTAGGGTACCCGTCTAAAATATTCAAAATATGTATATTGAAATTGTTACTATGAAGGCCCTTAAAAAATTACTAGTATACCTTATCGAAGCAGCAACAATCAATACTGCCGGCAACATTAATGGATCGTGGTGATATACAATATATATTTTGTTTCTCTAGTCGCTTTTGAGCGTAAAACCGACCTACGGACATGGCAGCCGGCAGAGCAGGTGGTACAACAATAGTTATTAAATCCAATGACTCTATAGCTATTTTCACTACATCAATATTTCGCAGTATCTAAAAGAAAATAGATTATTACTACCTTGCTAAAACATATATACATATGTATGATGCTAGAATAGCACAAAAACATAAAAGGAAAACTTAAATGATGCTTAAACCATCACAATAAATGTATAAGGAAAATATATTTTCAATAAATATCATAGTCATATATCTATAAAATTTGTTATTTGTATCCATATGTTATATGTATATTACGTGGTACTATTCATACATACCTTTGTTACTAATGTGTAAACAAAGCCGACCATTGCAATCAAAGCCAAACATTCTATAAACTTATATGAATCTTGTTCGAATTTATAATCAACTGGTGGTGGATAAATTATCGAACGTATAAGTCCTCCTTTGGCTGTTATGTTTCCGGTGTTAATAACTATTGCCAACACCTTTTCAGAACCTATATAACGCGTTTGTATAATATTTGTTCCAGAAAAAAGGGTATGACGTGCATGTTCCTTCTTATCGAATATTAAATCCCGTTTCATTGGTAATGGGGTTTTCGTAACAGGCACACTTTCGCCTATGCTTAAAATGTTATTAATTTTCCGCAATGCAAAGTAACAACAAACCTGTAAGCATTGATTCATCAGTAATGCAATTCCCTGATAACAGAACAGCGTCACACTGCATTATACATCCATCTGTAGGTATTTCAATAACATCACCAGGAACCAGATAATCAGTAGGTATCTCTCGGACTGCACCGGTCTCTGTTGCCACCAAAGTGCAACCTGTATTCATTACCGTTTTTCGTAACGAATCCTGATTCTGCCGAAAATATAAATATATAAATAAAGTCTTAACTTTGAATTACATACTGGTCCTTAATAAAATAGATGTTATCGGAACTGTGACAAATTTAAGATTTTATAATTTTTGAAAATGAAATTATCTTTTAATATTTATAAATTCCTTTAAATTTCGTGTAACAGTACTTATCGTATATAAGAGAAACGGATAAATGAAAGTATTTTACTATATTATAGGAAACACTTGCACGAAAAACCCTACACGAACGCATTATTTTTCTGCTTTGCTGGCGTAGACACTGCTTAGGCGATTATAGCTGAGTTAACCATAGTCTTCTCTTCGCTGTTTGGTGTCAATTGGAAGTACCAAGTGCAGCCAGATCTCTTTCCACCTGATCTTTCCAACGGAGTGAAGGTCTTCTTCTTCCCCTGCTTCCATGTGCGGGTACTGCATCGAAAGTTTTCAAAGCTAGAGCGCTTTCATCCATCCGGACGACATGATCTAGTCATCGTTCGCCGTTTCCAATTCACAAAGGATCATAAATCTTAAGCAAAGCCATACTCTCGAAAACTCCTAACGCCTTCGCACCATATAGCAGAATGGGAATGATGAGTGACTTAGAGTTTGGTTTTGTTTGTCGGGAGGAATTTAACTTTCAATTGCCCACTCAGTTGAAAGTAGCAACTGTAGGCAAGAGTAATTCTGCGTTGGACATCTTGGCTGACATTGTTCATGCTGGTTCTAAGATAGACAAAACTAACTGCGACTTCAGTTATGACAGCTAAAAATGACATTGGAGCATAGTCGCGAATGCGATACCTTTTTGTTTGATGGCAAGAGATATTTCTGTTTTGTCCTCTTTCAATACCAGACACATACGCTTGGGTTCCTTATCCAATCTATCGGAAACGCCGTTTGTTATCGAACAGTTCCGAGAGGTCATTTCCGATCCTGACGGAGTTTTTGGTGTTTCTTATAGTCAGATTACACAAATAAGTGATATGTATCGATTATCTTTTTATTGCGATTTTCCAATATTTGACTCATAGAGAATATCCGGTCAATTGCAAATTTTCTCCGTCTAAAGCTTCACTGATAAGGTCAAATCAGTTTCTAAAAAGTGGGGTTTAATCTTACGCTCGATAGAACGCATATAAGGTATTCAGGAAGATAGTCCCACGCTAATTACCCAAACTGTGGGGTGCACCTTTTTGTAGAGTACACAGGCATAGCACAACCATATTCTGAAGATAAGCTAAAGCATGCATCTTTTCGGTTCTTCACCGTCATATTTGAATAGCTCAGACGAAATTCATAGACCCGCGCCGCTTTGTTGTTTTTTTAGGCAGGCAATTGCTAATCGAACTTCTTCAAATTCGGTCAATGGTACATCTGCTCCATCATCATCGATTTGAGACTCGGGTACACCAATTCCTGGAGCTTCATTTTGGGAATCAGTCATAAAATTGTCTTGAACATTACCTCTGTGGCCTAGCTATTCAAGCTATCATAATCAGGCACATCTTTTTGGCTGCATATGTATCTCGCTTCCCTCTTCAATTGCCGGTATCTTGACCTTCTTGACCTTTCAGAAAACGAATAGTTCCGTTTGCAGCTGTACGTAGATTGCTAGAAATGCCGTCCCACAGTTCCCAAATATCGAGTTGCTGATGAGTGCATAGGGCAGGAGTGTAAGTCGAGTAGAAAGCCGATCGACAGTCTGTTATGATTTCGACGTCGAACCTTCCTTGTTTTTTTTTTACAAACGTTCTTTGCTGAACAGAGGCGGGGCTACTCGGAGCACACGCACATCAATAACACTGAAGACATGTCATCCGTCTATCACAACATGCTAATGCTACAGACTACCATTTTAAGGACAGGGTGCTTGACGTGGACGCAAGAGTAGGAATTAAGTTTAGCCCTGCGAATGTAACAGCATACCCAGAAGTATGACTACACCACATTCGACTCTCACGACAGCCGATCTACGCTTAGGTCATCAAACCAACCCTGGTCCGACGGATTATTTCTGTTGCGTGAGCCAAATAAGACTCCATCGTTCTTCTATTTCGGTTAGATGCAACCAGTGCAATGGTTGGAGTCATCTTAAGAACTGCTCAGGCCTTAAGACCCATCGCTCTATACCAGCGATCCAAGAAACAAAACTGAGCGCCCGCTCAGATCTTTTGAGACCGTCTGGCAAAAATATAATAAGAAAAATCGCGAGCAAGATCATGGTGGCGGCTTGGCGTTTATTTTACACAACACCGTGCACAATCGTCTCATCGACGGCGAAATTAATGCCTAGTTGGATACCGTCCTGATAGAGGTGCGCTACTCAGAGGCGAAAACCATTTGGTTTTGGGCGACTTTAACGCGCATCACGATCTTTGGTATTCCTGCCTGTCAAATGATCGTCGAGGAATGGAGCTGGCGGAACAGATAGACGTTCGACATTCTGCACAATGAACGACGAAGCGCCCACAAGGATTGTGGGCAACTGTCATAGCTAGCCTGATATTACAATAGCTAGCGCTGGTCTGATAAACTGCATAGATTGGCGACCTATGCTGTCACTCGCATCAGACCATTTACCCATAATCATCTCAATTGACAGGCGTCCCGACTTCGTTTCCGTAGACCACCGGACATTTGTTAACTTTAACAAAGCTAACTGGCCCGGCTTTACAGAATTTACTGAGAACGCCTTTACTGCTCTCCCCACTCCCACCAACGTCCTCTCTGCAGAAGACATTCCGCAAAATTGTCCTGTCTGCTGCGGCCCGCTTCATACCTGCTGGTCGCCTCGTGGAAATCCGCCCTCATTTCCCCACCGAAGCGGCGGTTTTAGCGACAAGGCACGATACGTTACGTCTGGCCGATCCCGGTGATCCTCGTATTAGGGAACTTAACACCGAGATTCTGAACAAGGTCAATCTCTCCTCTGGGGTGACCAAGCTATGGGCAACAGTCAAATCGTTGTCTAATCCGACGAGACGTGATGATCGGGTGGAAATTTCATTCGGTAATCCGGCCTCGTCGGACCCGAAGAGGTGCGCGAGCTATTTTAGCCGGCTATTCACACTGCACCCTTCGGTTGACAAAAGAAACAACGAGTAACCCGCCGTCTGCGCGAATTGCCGAACACCAGCGCGACGCTCGATTTCTCCAGGGAAGAGGTTCAGGGAGTTATCGGGAAGGCGAAAGCCTCCAAATCCATCGGCTCCGACGGAATAAGCATGCTGATGTTAAAACATTTGGGCCAAGCGAGAGCAGACTATCTCACCAAGGTTCTCAATCTGTCTCTGAACACCCTAATTATATCCGACGTGTGGAAACTGCGCAGAGTGGTCCCGCTGCTAAAGCCGGGGAAACCTGCAAATGAAGGAGATTCTTATCGTCCGATATCTCTCCTTTCCCCAGTAGCGAAGACAATTGAGGCCTTGCTGCTCCCGTCACTCACACACCATCTGAGCCCAGCTACACATCAGAAATTAACGCCATAAACATCCAGATAACTCATGGCCTTAACCAAAATCGACCTTGTGCGCGAATTGCTTTAAAAGCACTGGACCTGTCGAATGCTTTCGATACGGTAAATCATTTAGTGCTACTATCGGACATTGAGGATTCCTCATTAACGCCTAGGTTGAAGAGGTGCAACATGAACTACCTGAGTGGTCGACAATCATTGGTTGATTTTCGAAGTCAAAATTCAAAGTTACGGAAAATTAAACAAGGGGTTCTCCTGGCTTGTCCTCCCCGATTCTGTTTAATTTCTACATTTCGAGGCTTCCCCCACCACCAGAGGGCGTCTTTTTGATCTCATACGCCGATGACTGTTTGATATTGGCGTCTAGCTAGGATATTGATAGCCTTTGTTTGAAAGTAAACTGCTATCTCGCCGGCCTTTCCCCTTTCTTCACCTACAACCCGCTTTTCACCAGCTGGACGAAGGAGTACCGGCTAGAACTCAATGTGAAGGTCGATGATATAAAAATTCTACGAACAACCCAAAGTTACTGGGTGTCACATTCGATAGCCTGCACTCCTTCACTCCGCATACGAAAGCAATTGACACCAAAGTACAAAGCCGCAACAAAATCTCAAATTGCCTGACCCTAAACGGGGCTGGCGTATGCCGCTACAACAACAACAACAACATATAAGAAAATATTTACTTAAGAAAATATAGGGTGTTTTTTATAGCTTTATAGAACTTTAAGTTGGCATTACTTTTCAAGATGGCGACCGATTTAACAGCTGTCAAGTGATTATTCTCAGTTTGGTTTGGCAATTCATCATGAATAGACTCACGCTTGAACAGCGCTTGCAAATAGTGCAATTTGATTTCGAAAATAATGGTTATGTGCGGAAAACGTATCGCGCACTACGTCCAATGATACGGACCAATGATTCCACCAGCCCATAAAGCCCACCAAACAGTCAGTTTTTCTGGATGTAACGGTGTTTCAACATACACTTGAGGATTACCTTCACTCCAAATGCGGCAGTTTTGTTTGTTGACGTAGCCATTCAACCAGAAGTGCGCTTCATCGTCGTCGACGATAAAATGGACGTAGTTCGCGATACGTTTTCCGCACAGAACCATTATTTTCGAAATAAAATTGCACTATTTACAAGCGCTTTTCAGGCGTGAGTCTATTCATGATGAATTGCCAAACCAAACTGAGAATAAATCACTTGACAGCTGTTAAATCGGTCGCCATCTTGACAAGTAATGCCAACTTAAAGTTCTATACCTCTATAAAAAACACCCTTTATGAGCGGATCTGTCTGTAAGAATAATTCTTTGAAGAACTCGCTACTTTCGAATACAAAGACCTTTTTGGCGAAGTGAAATCAAAATAATGAATTATCTAGAGGACAAAATGCACTCAGAGGCGGTCCCAATAGCCGAGTGGTTAGCAATGCGAACTGCCATCCGTAAGGCCAGGTTTCGCGTCCAAAATTAAAAATTAAAAGTAAAATTTATTTTTCTCTCTCTCTGCAGGGAATGTGAAGCCCTCCGAGTGTATTTTTGACATGAAATAAAAGCTTCTCACAAAAATCTATTGGCCGTTCGTAAGCGGCTTAGAATAAACTATAGATCTCTCCCTTTGTTGGAAAAACATCAAGACGCACACCACAAATTTGAGGCAGAGCTCGGCCGAAAATCGCTTAAGCGGTTACAAACCACCACATTCTATCTTATTAATCAATACAACTTTTGCAATTATTTAAGGCACATGTTAATTAGGGAGTCAAATAACATCATTATTAACTCGTAATTGTCACGTTCTCTTTTTGTGTTCCTATTTTTCTAGTATGTAAATATATGTATGTATGTAACTTTTGTTCGAGTAAACGTGAAGTTAATATTTGTCAAACATTACTGTAAATGTGCAAAATTATTAATTTGCCCAACCCTTTGTTATCAAAAAAATGCCTAACATATCTCTAGAAATCAAAGAGCGAAACTTTTTCAGCGAAGTTGCTCGGCTGGAAAATCTTATAAAACATATTGATTTTCTCAATGCTCTCACGAGATAGAGTTTAATATCTCGTTATCTTTGGTAGCAGACCTCTAAGATACTCTATACAACAAATATGTGTTCCGCTATTCGCACGCAATCGAGTATCATGCAAATTACACATTATATTTACCAACATCACACGGTATTTTCGAACTTCGCGTGAAGCTTTGTTATACTGGCTGATTCACATATGTGGTATATAGATATCTACATATATTGTGACGGAGATCCCTAGTGCAAAAGACTGATAAAAGGAGTGGCAGTGTGACGGAAATTCCAAGTACAAAGGACAGATAAAAGAAGTAACAGCATCTACCACAGGTATACGAGTTATCAACATGTTCTAGACAGCGTGAACAGAATGTTTGGGTCATCGTCAGGTATAATAGGAGCGGCAGCAGCTATCACAGGCAGACGAGTAGAAAACACAGTCAAGGAATAAAGATCGACCTAATGAAAAGAGTGATGGAAATATGAAAGTAACGCTAAGTTTTGGCCATGGATCCTGCATACAAGAAGTTGAGAGATGTACGTAAAACTGTTGAGCAACGCCCTAAGGTTATGAGTAACAAGCAGAAGGATGTATTAAGGCGAAGAATCCTGAAAGAATTAAAAAAGGAAATCTAGTAATGCTGCACAATTCCTCATGAAATAATAGCTTACATTGGAAGCGGGAAGGGCCGTAAAAAGTAACCAAACGGCTGAGCTTAAAAATTTTGGGACTTTTATTTAGTAATCCAGTGATCGGACTCGAAGGATTTGGGAAAGCACCGAGGTTAACACGTTACAATTGGTAGCAGAAGTCTTATTGCTAAATAAATCCCGGACAAGAATAGAAAATAGTCAAGATTCAGGATTTGACGATTCTGCCACTCAAAAAGGAGTTTAGTGAGACTGTCTCGTGTGCTCAGACACAGCAAACGGCCACATTTTTGTGAATACCAGTTTACGAAGCGAGCTGTGCGAAATTGGTTAAAGAAGAATGAAGAAGGATTTCCCATACCCTCCGTATCGCAGATCGATAATAAGGCGGGCAACGTTACTATCATTGGATATGTGGATGGACATGAGCGGATACTTACTGTGAATACGGGCGCGTCAAACTCCATCATTCGATCTGACTTGATCAACAAGGAAACAAGTCCATTGCACGGAGCTATGTTGAAAACAATAACTGGTGAGGACACCAAGGTTCAATGAAAAGCCACGTGTAAAGTTATAATCGGGAATATGACAGTGTTACATGAGTTCATAGTAGCGGATATCGTAGATGAAGTCATAGTTTTGGTGTGGACTTTCTTCCTGGTCAAGGAATGAAGATCGACCTAAAGAAAAGAGTGATGGACTACGGAAATATGAAAGTAACGCTAAATTTTGGAAATGATCCTACATACAATGTTAATGATGTGCCCATGGTAAAGAAAGAACAGCAGAAAGAAAATACATACCGAAATAACAAGGAGATGCGTAATGCCCTCATGGAGATATTGAGAGATGTACGTAAATCTGTTGACCAACGCCCTAAGGTTACGAGTAACAAGCAGAAGTATGTACTATGGAAAAGAATCCTGAAAGATTTCGAAAAGGAGATTTAGGGATTCTGTACAATTCCTCACGGAAGAAAAGCTTGCATTGCAAGCGGGAAGGCCCATACAAAGTAATTGAAAGAATCTAGACCGTTGGCGAACCAAGAACTAAAATAAAAAAGGATCCTTTGGAAAGGGTTGCAGCGTTTGGAACAGATAGTGTGTGTGATCGGAACGATCAGACTTAGGTCTGCCCTCCACCTAAGTCCCAAGTACAAAGGACAAATAAAAGGAGTGACAGTGTGACGGAAATCCTAAGTACAGAGGACAGATAAAAGGAGTGGCAATGTGACGGAAATCCAAGTACGAAGGACAGATAAAAGGAGCGACAGCAGCTATCACAGGCAGATGAGTATAAAAAGAAGTGGCGTTAACATTGATGTGAGCTCTGTGTTTTAGAAAAGGATAAACTGTGTGCAATGAAAAATAATTTTGTGTTGCAATGAATTGTAAAATATACTGAGTGTAGTAAATATAATTACAATCATAGCGGACTAAATAAACGTTGAATAAATTCCGGCAACTAAGAACCGAGCGAACAAATCTTTGGACTATTATTTAGGCTATCTGGTCAAGGGTAACTACGAAAATCGTTGCAATATGAATGTAAAAAATAATTAAAAAAAAAAATAAAATATAATAAATATTAAAATATATAAATATTAATATTAAATAAATTAATTTAAATTAAAAAAATCAAAAATTTGAGATATTATTAAATTTAAAAAAGATATATTTAAAGTAAATTATTTTAAATTAAAATATATCAAATTAAAATGAATGAAGTTAAGTTAAGATAAATTAAATAATTTCGAGTGGGAATATGCTTGTACACACATGCATATATGCATAGGATATATATTGTTACGATTTGCTGATTCAACCTCGATGATTTCCCAAAATTCTTCGAGTCCGATCAGTGGATTGCTAAATCAAACTCTCAAGATTTGCTCGTTTGGCCTCTTAATCGTCAGGAATTTATTCAACAGTAATTACAATTTTCTTCTCTATCTTTCGTTTAGTTTATAATCTTGTTGTTGTTGTTGTTGTAGCGGCATCGCCGAAATGGTGACAGCCCATGGCCGGATAAAATCCGGGTCAACTCCGGTGCGTAGAACCGGCTGTCGTGGGAGTTGAGTTTATGTTTCTTCTTTTTATTCGTTTGGTTTACACCAGTACTGAGTCTTCAACTTAATTGTCCGCAAATAGCTGCTGCCGCTCCTTTTATACCTAGGAATGGTCTAAAAATTCTGTTCACGCGATCAAGAATAGGCTGATTGTTCGTTTACCTGTGGTAGCTGCAGCTGCTCCGTTTATCCTTAACGACGTGGAATTTCCTTTAAACTGTCTACCCTTTTGTTTGTCCTTGGTACGGGTAATTTGCATCATACGGCCGCTTCTTCATTTTCTGTCCTTTTCGTGGAATTGCCTTTACATTATCAACCCTTTTGTTTTTCCTTGGTACGGGTAATTTGCATTTTGGGATTTCCGCCACGCTGCCCCCCACCTAAGTCTGATCGTCCCGATCATACATACTATCTGTTCCAAACGCCGCGAGCCTTTCTAGGTGAGCCACCTTAATTTTGGTCCTCGGTTTCCCAACAGTCTGTATTCGATACACTACGTCGTTCAACCGTTTTATTACTTTGTAGGGGCCTTCCCAATTGCTTTGCAGCTTCGGAGTTCACTGCCTTATCATATCTTGCCTTTATCTTGCTACTCATAATTTCGGTTCGCTGTCTCTCTTCTTCTAGGGCATTTGGCGTATTCTTGCCAATCATTCTAGCATCTCCACTTACTCCAAATTTCAAATCACTAGGCAGCCGAAGTTCACTACCGAAGAGAACCTTTTCGGGTGTTTAACCCGTTGTCTCGTGCATCGCTGACCGATATCCCATCAAGAACAGTGGTATGTGGATGTCCCAATCATCCTGATGTTTGTCCGCGACCTTCTTCAAGTGCTCTTCCAAGGTTCGGTTGAAGCGTTCTACCATGCCATCTGATTGAGGATGCAGAGCTGTCGTTCGGGTTTTTCGAATACCCAGTATCAAGCATACCTCCTGGAACACTGCCGATTCAAAGTTTCTTCCCTGGTCCGAGTGCAGTTCTATAGGCGCACCATCCCTGGTAACCCAATTGTAAGTGAATGCATCCGCTACTGTTTTGGCTTCCTGATTTGGAATTGGGTACACCTCCGGCCATTTACTAAAGTAGTCCATAACCACAAGAACGTACTAGTTTCCTTGTCTGCTCATAGGGAATGGACCGGCTACATCCATGGCAACACTCTCAATTGGTGACCCTGAGTTATACTGCTCCATTGGGCCCAGTATGCCTAGCGATTGGACTTTCCGCTGCTATTTGCTCCTTACTTGGTTGTCTGTTCACCTCCAATCAGTGCATTACCAGTTCCAAGTCTGGGACTTCCTGCTGACATTTTCTTAAGTGGCTTGCCTCCCACTCTTCTGCTGATGTAACTGTCATTAGCCGGACGTCTATTATGTCTTCCTTACCCTCGGCTTTTGAGCAATGCTTACATTCCAAACTACATGGTCGACGGGACATAGCGTCAGCATTTCCGTGCGTATTCCCCTTGCGGTGCTCTATACTGTAGTCATAACTTTGCAGTCTCTCAATCCACCGTGCTAGCTGCCCTTCGGGATTCTTGAACTGTAGTAGCCACTTCAACGCTGCATGATCCATTCTAACTCGGAAATGTTGACCATACAAATATTTGTGGAAGCGTTTAAAGCAATCCACCAACGCTAATAGTTATCTCCGAGTTCCACAGTAGTTCCGCTCTGGTTTCCCAATAGACCAGCTATAGTAGGCAACTATCTTCTCCTACCCATTAATCAATTGCGAAAGTACACCTCCTATCCCATATCCACTAGCATCTGTGTCCAGAATAAATGTTGCACCTGGAACCGGGTACGCTAGCATAGGTGCAGTGCATAGTCGTTCTTTTAAAGCCTGGAAAGCCTCCTCTTGTTCAGTTTTCCACTCGAAAGATCTATTTTTCCTTGTGAGTTCATGGAGACTGTGGGCTACGCTGGCGAAATTCGGAACAAAGCGGCGATAGTAAGTACACAACCCATTCTTCTTCTGAATTCATGCAAATTCCTGGGTCTCGGCCAATCCTTCACTGCTTCAATTTTTTCCTTCGCAGTACAAACGCCCTTCGTGGTTACTTGATGACCTAAGTAATTCACCTCCTTCTTGAATAAAGAGCACTTCTTAGGACTTCCAGCCATTCTCTGGAAAACTTCTTCCAAATTACTCAGATGTTCGTCGAAGCTCTTTCCCAATACGATGATGTCGTCCGGATACACCAAATAAGTCTTCCAGTGTAGTCCTTTGAGCACATGGTCCATTAATCTTTCAAAAGTGGCAGGAGCGTTGCATAACCCAAATGGCATTACCGTAAATTGCCATAGACCGTTGCCAACACTAAAGGCTGTCTTCTCTTTATCTTCTTCACTCACTTCTACTTGCCAATACCCGCTCTTAAGGTCAAGTTTTGAGAACCATTCTGTGCCAGGTAACGAGTCTAGTGTATCATCGATCCTGGGCAAAGGATAGCTGTCTTTCTTTGTAACATCATTTAATCTCCGATAGTCCATGCAGAACCGTAACTGGCCATCTTTCTTCTTCACGAGTACCACCGGAGAGCTCCATAGACTTGCCGATGGTTCGATAACATCGCTTTCGCTCATTTCCCTAATTATTTGGCCAACAGCGTCACGTTTGACTAGTGGAACGCTTCGAGGAGCTTGACCAATTGGTCTTGCGTCACCAGTATCAATGCAATGTTTTACTACGTTGGTCCTGCCTGGGTTGTTGCCATCCTTATCGAATATATTGGAGTATTTGCACAGAAGTTTCTTGGCCTTATGGTTGTATTCCTCTTCCAATCCTTGCGTCCATGCATCTACGTTGTCCTTAATATCCTTATTGTCAATGGAACCGCCTTTAGGTGCATCTCCGCAATTAAGAATGGCGTCCACTGCTGATATGAATTCGTTTAGTACTCTCACTGGGATGAGTCCGTTACTTTTTGTTTTAGCCAGTGTTTTACCGATAATTACGTCCGATGTGGAGTTTCGTGCTGTTTCGACAACCCATATTTTGTTTGTCCCACGATCTCCATCAATCTTTGCCCAAATAACAGCTTCTGACTTTGGTGGGATCAGTTCGTTGTGTTCAAGGATCACTTGCTTGCTGTTGTATGTAGAATTATAGCCAATGCTAAGTGGTACTTCCATGTTTTTGTACTCCATTATTCGGTTATCCATGCCGATCTTTATTCCTTGGTCTAGTAGAAGTCTACTCCTGTGATGACTTCATCAACAATCTGCGCGGCTATGAACTTGTGTATATCAACAGTAAGTATTCGCTCATGTCCATCCACATATCCACCAATTGTCGCGTTGCTCGCCTTCCTACCAATTTGAGCGACAGAGATTATGGGACATTCAATTGCTGGAGCCAGCATACGCCCCTTTCGGCTGGCTCGTTTCAGTTTAACGACTGGTTAGAGTCGGACTCGTTATCTTCAGCCCTTCGTTTCCGTTCTCCTGAATTGTTTTCTGCTGGAGCTCGTCTTGCATTCCTCGCCAAGTGGCCTGGCTTCCCACAATTGAAATATTTGCCAGATTGATTTGATTCTTCAGATTGGCACCAGAACGATTCTTTCCATCGATTGACTTTAGGCTTTTCGGAATCTCATTCATATCTGGTGTTTCTACTTCCACTCGACTGACTTTGTAGGCTGGGCTGCTTATGAGTGACGCCGTTTCACGGGTTTGGGTATAGGCGACAGTCTCAGAGAATGTTGATTTTGGAGTTTCGTATGTCTCTCGTTTGGTGTAGATGTCCTTTATTCCACTGATAAACCTCTGTATTTTTACCCTTTCGAGGTGAAAACCAGATGCGTCTCCAATAGATGGATGATCCAATCTCTCAATTTCGGATGCGTATTCTAGCAGAAATTCGTTGGGTCTTTGATCGCGCTTCTCCAACTCCATCTGATAAATTTGCCTCCTGTGCTCGCTTCCATATTCCGGGATTGTCTATAAAATTTCCGCAGCAGGTCCTTCCAACGCAACGAATAGTGCAGCGGATTTTTCCTCAATGCTCCAATTATTTGCTTTGGACGTCTTTTCGAATTGAAGCTTAAGGACCTGGAAAGGAATTGTGCCGTCAAAGGAGGGTGTTTTTATCCTGGGAGCGTTCATCGAAGAGGTTGGACGATTCAAGTGCAAATCGCGGATATGACCTTCCAATTCGTTGCCTTTGGTCTCCATTAGCTCCTCTATTTTGTTTTGCCGACCTCCCAATTCACTGACTTTGGTCTCAATCAGCTCCTCTATTCTGTCTTGCCTTTCCTCGATTTTGTCCTATCTCTCCTTGAGTTCTGTGCATTCTTTAACAACGCTCTCCTGAAGCTGTATCAGTCGGGATTAAATACGCGCTTCTTAGTCTTGCATTTGCGATGAAATGTGGGCATTCATTTGTGACATGTTGGTATCCTGTTCATCCAACTTCTGTAGCAACTTGGCATCCTGTTCATTCAACTTTTGCGACATATTGGCTTCTTGCTCATCCAATTTTTGTGACATGTTGGCATTCGTTTGTGACATGCAGCCAGTAATATGTTCATCTCCATACTCGTAGAGGCTTTTATCCAAGCTTGGTTGCTGGCTGTTCTGGCTCTCTCGCGCCGTCAACAGCCTCTTGTTTCTCCATTTCTTTCGCGGATGTTTCTTCGTCCTCACGATGGAGTTCATTTTGGCTCAAATATATGCCATAGCTTCTCGCAGCCGTGATTGTAGCTCAGCCTTATTCCCGGTTGAAGATATTCCTCGCTTCGCCAATTCCTTCTTTTTGTTTTTATTTTTCTGCAATTTATTTAGCAATCTCACTTCTGACGCCAATTGTTACGATTTTGCTGATTCAAATGATTTCCCAAATCCTTCGAGTCCAATCACTGGATTGCTAAATAAAACTCAAGATTTGCTCGTTTGTCCTCTTGATCGTCAGGAATTTCTTCAACAGTAATTACAATTTTCTTCTCTATCTTTCGTTTAGTTTATAATATTTTTTTTATTCGCTTAGTTTACACCAGTACCGAGTCTTCAACTTAATTGTCCGCAAATAGCTGCTGCCGCTCCTTTTATACCTAGCAATGGTCCAAAAATTCTGTTCACGCGATCAAGAATATGCTGATTGTTCGTTTGCCTGCGGTAGCTGCAGCTGCTCCGTATATCCTTAACGACGTGGAATTTCCTTTAAACTGTCTATTCTTTTGTTTGTCCTTGGTACGGGTAATTTGCATCATACGGCCGCTTCTTCATTTTCTGTCCTTTTCGTGGAAGTGCCTTAACATTGTCAACCATTTTGCTTGTCCTTGGTACGGGTAATTTTCATCATACGGCCGCTTTTTTATTTTCTGTCCTTTTAGGGGAATTGCCTTTACATTGTCAACCCTTTTGTTTGTCCTTGGTACGGGTAATTTGCATTTTGGGATTTCCGTCACAATATTTATATGAATGTGCTCGAACATATATGTATGTATGCAAATAATACATCCTTTTATGCATTAACTTTAAAAAATATTATCCATACACACATATATTTTCGTATATTTTTTAACTAGTATCACTAAATAAATAAAAACTTCATCAAATTCTCGAAAAGTTTACGTGAAAGTACATTTTATTTATTTGCGGAAGTTTTACAGAGTGGTTCTCAAATTTTATGCATCTCTGTTTTTCGGAACATGTTGTCAAAGTACTTAACAGAGAAACAAAATACATTCCGTTGCCGACCTCTACTAGATACAAAACCCTTCATTTCGTGAGAGCGCTCTGAAATTCCAATTTTTATAAAAATGTTAAACAGTGCCACTTTTATAGAAATATAGCTCTTTGGAATTTCGGGTATTTATTTATTATTAAGAATATAAATTATTAAAACGGTGGATTTCTTTATTTACATTGTGGTACAGATGCTTTTTGCCATCAGCTATTGAGTGCCGATCTGACACTGTTTCCAAAACATCGACGGGGAGCGCTCTCAACTGCATCTATGCGACGGGTATACTACATATGTAGATGGTTGTAGACCAACCAGATAATTAAAATTCCAAATAACGCTATTATTCATCGAATGCGTGTCATAATACCATATCCAAAATCGTTCGATTGTCACTTTTAATCGCCTCCTTCTTGAATAAAGAGCACTTCTTAGGACTTCCAGCCATTCTCTGGAAAACTTCTTCCAAATTACTCAGATGTTCGTCGAAGCTCTTTCCCAATACGATGATGTCGTCCGGATACACCAAACAAGTCTTCCAGTGTAGTCCTTTGAGCACATGGTCCATTAATCTTTCAAAAGTAGCAGGAGCGTTGCATAACCCAAATGGCATTACCGTAAATTGCCATAGACCGTTGCCAACACTAAAGGCTGTCTTCTCTTTATCTTCTTCACTCACTTCTACTTGCCAATACCCGCTCTTAAGGTCAAGTTTTGAGAACCATTCTGTGCCAGTTAACGAGTCTAGTGTATCATCGATCCTGGGCAAAGGATAGCTGTCTTTCTTTGTAACATCATTTAATCTCCGATAGTCCACGCAGAACCGTAACTGGCCATCTTTCTTCTTCACGAGTACCACCGGAGAGCTCCATAGACTTGCCGATGGTTCGATAACATCGCTTTCGCTCATTTCCCTAATTATTTGGCCAACAGCGTCACGTTTGACTAGTGGAACGCTTCGAGGAGCTTGACCAATTGGTCTTGCGTCACCAGTATCAATGCAATGTTTTACTACGTTGGTCCTGCCTGGGTTGTTGCCATCCTTATCGAATATATTGGAGTATTTGCACAGAAGTTTCTTGGCCTTATGGTTGTATTCCTCTTCCAACCCTTGCGTCCATGCATCTACGTTGTCCTTAATATCCTTATTGTCAATGGAACCGCCTTTAGGTGCATCTCCGCAATTAAGAATGGCGTCCACTGCTGATATGAATTCGTTTAGTACTCTCACTGGGATGAGTCCGTCACTTTTTGTTTTAGCCAGTGTTTTACCGATAATTACGTCCGATGTGGAGTTTCGTGCTGTTTCGACAACCCATATTTTGTTTGTCCCACGATCTCCATCAATCTTTGCCCAAATAACAGCTTCTGACTTTGGTGGGATCAGTTCGTTGTGTTCAAGGATCACTTGCTTGCTGTTGTATGTAGAATTATAGCCAATGCTAAGTGGTACTTCCATGTTTTTGTACTCCATTATTCGGTTATCCATGCCGATCTTTATTCCTTGGTCTAGTAGAAGTCTACTCCTGTGATGACTTCATCAACAATCTGCGCGGCTATGAACTTGTGTATATCAACAGTAAGTATTCGCTCATGTCCATCCACATATCCACCAATTGTCGCGTTGCTCGCCTTCCTACCAATTTGAGCGACAGAGATTATGGGGCATTCAATTGCTGGAGCCAGCATACGCCCCTTTCGGCTGGCTCGTTTCAGTTTAACGACTGGTTAGAGTCGGACTCGTTATCTTCAGCCCTTCGTTTCCGTTCTCCTGAATTGTTTTCTGCTGGAGTTCGTCTTGCATTCCTCGCCAAGTGGCCTGGCTTCCCACAATTGAAATATTTGCCAGCTTGATTCTTCAAATTGGCACCATCGATTGACTTTAGGCTTTTCGGAATCTCATTCATATCTGGTGTTTCTACTTCCACTCGACTGACTTTGTAGGCTGGGCTGCTTATGAGTGACGCCGTTTCACGGGTTTGGGTATAGGCGACAGTCTCAGAGAATGTTGATTTTGGAGTTTCGTATGTCTCTCGTTTGGTGTAGATGTCCTTTATTCCACTGATAAACCTCTGTATTTTTACCCTTTCGAGGTGAAAACCAGATGCGTCTCCAATAGATGGATGATCCAATCTCTCAATTTCGGATGCGTATTCTAGCAGAAATTCGTTGGGTCTTTGATCGCGCTTCTCCAACTCCATCTGATAAATTTGCCTCCTGTGCTCGCTTCCATATTCCGGGATTGTCTATAAAATTTCCGCAGCAGGTCCTTCCAACGCAACGAATAGTGCAGCGGATTTTTCCTCAATGCTCCAATTATTTGCTTTGGACGTCTTTTCGAATTGAAGCTTAAGGACCTGGAAAGGAATTGTGCCGTCAAAGGAGGGTGTTTTTATCCTGGGAGCGTTCATCGAAGAGGTTGGACGATTCAAGTGCAAATCGCGGATATGACCTTCCAATTCGTTGCCTTTGGTCTCCATTAGCTCCTCTATTTTGTTTTGCCGACCTCCCAATTCACTGACTTTGGTCTCAATCAGCTCCTCTATTCTGTCTTGCCTTTCCTCGATTTTGTCCTATCTCTCCTTGAGTTCTGTGCATTCTTTAACAACGCTCTCCTGAAGCTGTATCAGTCGGGATTAAATACGCGCTTCTTAGTCTTGCATTTGCGATGAAATGTGGGCATTCATTTGTGACATGTTGGTATCCTGTTCATCCAACTTCTGTAGCAACTTGGCATCCTGTTCATTCAACTTTTGCGACATATTGGCTTCTTGCTCATCCAATTTTTGTGACATGTTGGCATTCGTTTGTGACATGCAGCCAGTAATATGTTCATCTCCATACTCGTAGAGGCTTTTATCCAAGCTTGGTTGCTGGCTGTTCTGGCTCTCTCGCGCCGTCAACAGCCTCTTGTTTCTCCATTTCTTTCGCGGATGTTTCTTCGTCCTCACGATGGAGTTCATTTTGGCTCAAATATATGCCATAGCTTCTCGCAGCCGTGATTGTAGCTCAGCCTTATTCCCGGTTGAAGATATTCCTCGCTTCGCCAATTCCTTCTTTTTGTTTTTATTTTTCTGCAATTTATTTAGCAATCTCACTTCTGACGCCAATTGTTACGATTTTGCTGATTCAAATGATTTCCCAAATCCTTCGAGTCCAATCACTGGATTGCTAAATAAAACTCAAGATTTGCTCGTTTGTCCTCTTAATCGTCAGGATTTTCTTCAACAGTAATTACAATTTTCTTCTCTATCTTTCGTTTAGTTTATAATATTTTTTTTATTCGCTTAGTTTACACCAGTACCGAGTCTTCAACTTAATTGTCCGCAAATAGCTGCTGCCGCTCCTTTTATACCTAGCAATGGTCCAAAAATTCTGTTCACGCGATCAAGAATATGCTGATTGTTCGTTTGCCTGCGGTAGCTGCAGCTGCTCCGTATATCCTTAACGACGTGGAATTTCCTTTAAACTGTCTATTCTTTTGTTTGTCCTTGGTACGGGTAATTTGCATCATACGGCCGCTTCTTCATTTTCTGTCCTTTTCGTGGAAGTGCCTTAACATTGTCAACCATTTTGCTTGTCCTTGGTACGGGTAATTTTCATCATACGGCCGCTTTTTTATTTTCTGTCCTTTTAGGGGAATTGCCTTTACATTGTCAACCCTTTTGTTTGTCCTTGGTACGGGTAATTTGCATTTTGGGATTTCCGTCACAATATTTATATGAATGTGCTCGAACATATATGTATGTATGCAAATAATACATCCTTTTATGCATTAACTTTAAAAAATATTATCCATACACACATATATTTTCGTATATTTTTTAACTAGTATCACTAAATAAATAAAAACTTCATCAAATTCTCGAAAAGTTTACGTGAAAGTACATTTTATTTATTTGCGGAAGTTTTACAGAGTGGTTCTCAAATTTTATGCATCTCTGTTTTTTCGGAACATGTTGTCAAAGTACTTAACAGAGAAACAAAATACATTCCGTTGCCGACCTCTACTAGATACAAAACCCTTCATTTCGTGAGAGCGCTCTGAAATTCCAATTTTTATAAAAATGTTAAACAGTGCCACTTTTATAGAAATATAGCTCTTTGGAATTTCGGGTATTTATTTATTATTAAGAATATAAATTATTAAAACGGTGGATTTCTTTATTTACATTGTGGTACAGATGCTTTTTGCCATCAGCTATTGAGTGCCGATCTGACACTGTTTCCAAAACATCGACGGGGGAGCGCTCTCAACTGCATCTATGCGACGGGTATACTACATATGTAGATGGTTGTAGACCAACCAGATAATTAAAATTCCAAATAACGCTATTATTCATCGAATGCGTGTCATAATACCATATCCAAAATCGTTCGATTGTCACTTTTAATCGCCTCCTTCTTGAATAAAGAGCACTTCTTAGGACTTCCAGCCATTCTCTGGAAAACTTCTTCCAAATTACTCAGATGTTCGTCGAAGCTCTTTCCCAATACGATGATGTCGTCCGGATACACCAAACAAGTCTTCCAGTGTAGTCCTTTGAGCACATGGTCCATTAATCTTTCAAAAGTAGCAGGAGCGTTGCATAACCCAAATGGCATTACCGTAAATTGCCATAGACCGTTGCCAACACTAAAGGCTGTCTTCTCTTTATCTTCTTCACTCACTTCTACTTGCCAATACCCGCTCTTAAGGTCAAGTTTTGAGAACCATTCTGTGCCAGTTAACGAGTCTAGTGTATCATCGATCCTGGGCAAAGGATAGCTGTCTTTCTTTGTAACATCATTTAATCTCCGATAGTCCACGCAGAACCGTAACTGGCCATCTTTCTTCTTCACGAGTACCACCGGAGAGCTCCATAGACTTGCCGATGGTTCGATAACATCGCTTTCGCTCATTTCCCTAATTATTTGGCCAACAGCGTCACGTTTGACTAGTGGAACGCTTCGAGGAGCTTGACCAATTGGTCTTGCGTCACCAGTATCAATGCAATGTTTTACTACGTTGGTCCTGCCTGGGTTGTTGCCATCCTTATCGAATATATTGGAGTATTTGCACAGAAGTTTCTTGGCCTTATGGTTGTATTCCTCTTCCAACCCTTGCGTCCATGCATCTACGTTGTCCTTAATATCCTTATTGTCAATGGAACCGCCTTTAGGTGCATCTCCGAAATTAAGAATGGCGTCCACTGCTGATATGAATTCGTTTAGTACTCTCACTGGGATGAGTCCGTCACTTTTTGTTTTAGCCAGTGTTTTACCGATAATTACGTCCGATGTGGAGTTTCGTGCTGTTTCGACAACCCATATTTTGTTTGTCCCACGATCTCCATCAATCTTTGCCCAAATAACAGCTTCTGACTTTGGTGGGATCAGTTCGTTGTGTTCAAGGATCACTTGCTTGCTGTTGTATGTAGAATTATAGCCAATGCTAAGTGGTACTTCCATGTTTTTGTACTCCATTATTCGGTTATCCATGCCGATCTTTATTCCTTGGTCTAGTAGAAGTCTACTCCTGTGATGACTTCATCAACAATCTGCGCGGCTATGAACTTGTGTATATCAACAGTAAGTATTCGCTCATGTCCATCCACATATCCACCAATTGTCGCGTTGCTCGCCTTCCTACCAATTTGAGCGACAGAGATTATGGGGCATTCAATTGCTGGAGCCAGCATACGCCCCTTTCGGCTGGCTCGTTTCAGTTTAACGACTGGTTAGAGTCGGACTCGTTATCTTCAGCCCTTCGTTTCCGTTCTCCTGAATTGTTTTCTGCTGGAGTTCGTCTTGCATTCCTCGCCAAGTGGCCTGGCTTCCCACAATTGAAATATTTGCCAGCTTGATTCTTCAAATTGGCACCAGAACGATTCTTTCCATCGATTGACTTTAGGCTTTTCGGAATCTCATTCATATCTGGTGTTTCTACTTCCACTCGACTGACTTTGTAGGCTGGGCTGCTTATGAGTGACGCCGTTTCACGGGTTTGGGCATAGGCGACAGTCTAAGAGAATGTTGATTTTGGAGTTTCGTATGTCTCTCGTTTGGTGTAGATGTCCTTTATTCCACTGATAAACCTCTGTATTTTTACCCTTTCGAGGTGAAAACCAGATGCGTCTCCAATAGATGGATGATCCAATCTCTCAATTTCGGATGCGTATTCTAGCAGAAATTCGTTGGGTCTTTGATCGCGCTTCTCCAACTCCATCTGATAAATTTGCCTCCTGTGCTCGCTTCCATATTCCGGGATTGTCTATAAAATTTCCGCAGCAGGTCCTTCCAACGCAACGAATAGTGCAGCGGATTTTTCCTCAATGCTCCAATTATTTGCTTTGGACGTCTTTTCGAATTGAAGCTTAAGGACCTGGAAAGGAATTGTGCCGTCAAAGGAGGGTGTTTTTATCCTGGGAGCGTTCATCGAAGAGGTTGGACGATTCAAGTGCAAATCGCGGATATGACCTTCCAATTCGTTGCCTTTGGTCTCCATTAGCTCCTCTATTTTGTTTTGCCGACCTCCCAATTCACTGACTTTGGTCTCAATCAGCTCCTCTATTCTGTCTTGCCTTTCCTCGATTTCTGTGCATTCTTTAACAACGCTCTCCTGAAGCTGTATCAGTCGGGATTAAATACGCGCTTCTTAGTCTTGCATTCATTTGTGACATGTTGGTATTCTGTTCATCCAACTTCTGTAGCAACTTGGCATCCTGTTCATTCAACTTTTGCGACATATTGGCTTCTTGCTCATCCAATTTTTGTTACATGTTGGCATTCGTTTGTGACATGCCGCCAGTAATATGTTCATCTCCATACTCGTAGAGGCTTTTATCCAAGCTTGGTTGCTGGCTGTTCTGGCTCTCTCGCGCCGTCAACAGCCTCTTGTTTCTCCATTTCTTTCGCGGATGTTTCTTCGTCCTCACGATGGAGTTCATTTTGGCTCAAATATATGCCATAGCTTCTCGCAGCCGTGATTGTAGCTCAGCCTTATTCCCGGTTGAAGATATTCCTCGCTTCGCCAATTCCTTCTTGAGGGAAAGTATCGTCTAACCCTGAATCTTGACCATTTTCGATTTTGTCTTTTTGGTTTTTGTTTTTCTGCAATTTATTTAGCAATCTCACTTCTGACGCCAATTGCTAAATAAAACTCAAGATTTGCTCGTTTGTCCTCTTAATCGTCAGGAATTTCTTCAACAGTAATTACAATTTTCTTCTCTATCTTTCGTTTAGTTTATAATATTTTTTTTATTCGCTTAGTTTACACCAGTACCGAGTCTTCAACTTAATTGTCCGCAAATAGCTGCTGCCGCTCCTTTTATACCTAGCAATGGTCCAAAAATTCTGTTCACGCGATCAAGAATATGCTGATTGTTCGTTTGCCTGCGGTAGCTGCAGCTGTTCCGTATATCCTTAACGACGTGGAATTTCCTTTAAACGGTCTACCCTTTTGTTTGTCCTTGGTACGGGTAATTTGCATCATACGGCCGCTTCTTCATTTTCTGTCCTTTTCGTGGAAGTGCCTTAACATTGTCAACCATTTTGCTTGTCCTTGGTACGGGTAATTTTCATCATACGGCCGCTTTTTTATTTTCTGTCCTTTTAGGGGAATTGCCTTTACATTGTCAACCCTTTTGTTTGTCCTTGGTACGGGTAATTTGCATTTTGGGATTTCCGTCACAATATTTATATGAATGTGCTCGAACATATATGTATGTATGCAAATAATACATCCTTTTATGCATTAACTTTAAAAAATATTATCCATACACACATATATTTTCGTATATTTTTTAACTAGTATCACTAAATAAATAAAAACTTCATCAAATTCTCGAAAAGTTTACGTGAAAGTACATTTTATTTATTTGCGGAAGTTTTACAGAGTGGTTCTCAAATTTTATGCATCTCGGTTTTTTCGGAACATGTTGTCAAAGTACTTAACAGAGAAACAAAATACATTCCGTTGCCGACCTCTACTAGATACAAAACCCTTCATTTCGTGAGAGCGCTCTGAAATTCCAATTTTTATAAAAATGTTAAACAGTGCCACTTTTATAGAAATATAGCTCTTTGGAATTTCGGGTATTTATTTATTATTAAGAATATAAATTATTAAAACAGTGGATTTCTTTATTTACATTGTGGTACAGATGCTTTTTGCCATCAGCTATTGAGTGCCGATCTGACACTGTTTCCAAAACATCGACGGGGGAGCGCTCTCAACTGCATCTATGCGACGGGTATACTACATATGTAGATGGTTGTAGACCAACCAGATAATTAAAATTCCAAATAACGCTATTATTCATCGAATGCGTGTCATAATACCATATCCAAAATCGTTCGATTGTCACTTTTAATCGCCTCCTTCTTGAATAAAGAGCACTTCTTAGGACTTCCAGCCATTCTCTGGAAAACTTCTTCCAAATTACTCAGATGTTCGTCGAAGCTCTTTCCCAATACGATGATGTCGTCCGGATACACCAAACAAGTCTTCCAGTGTAGTCCTTTGAGCACATGGTCCATTAATCTTTCAAAAGTAGCAGGAGCGTTGCATAACCCAAATGGCATTACCGTAAATTGCCATAGACCGTTGCCAACACTAAAGGCTGTCTTCTCTTTATCTTCTTCACTCACTTCTACTTGCCAATACCCGCTCTTAAGGTCAAGTTTTGAGAACCATTCTGTGCCAGTTAACGAGTCTAGTGTATCATCGATCCTGGGCAAAGGATAGCTGTCTTTCTTTGTAACATCATTTAATCTCCGATAGTCCACGCAGAACCGTAACTGGCCATCTTTCTTCTTCACGAGTACCACCGGAGAGCTCCATAGACTTGCCGATGGTTCGATAACATCGCTTTCGCTCATTTCCCTAATTATTTGGCCAACAGCGTCACGTTTGACTAGTGGAACGCTTCGAGGAGCTTGACCAATTGGTCTTGCGTCACCAGTATCAATGCAATGTTTTACTACGTTGGTCCTGCCTGGGTTGTTGCCATCCTTATCGAATATATTGGAGTATTTGCACAGAAGTTTCTTGGCCTTATGGTTGTATTCCTCTTCCAACCCTTGCGTCCATGCATCTACGTTGTCCTTAATATCCTTATTGTCAATGGAACCGCCTTTAGGTGCATCTCCGCAATTAAGAATGGCGTCCACTGCTGATATGAATTCGTTTAGTACTCTCACTGGGATGAGTCCGTCACTTTTTGTTTTAGCCAGTGTTTTACCGATAATTACGTCCGATGTGGAGTTTCGTGCTGTTTCGACAACCCATATTTTGTTTGTCCCACGATCTCCATCAATCTTTGCCCAAATAACAGCTTCTGACTTTGGTGGGATCAGTTCGTTGTGTTCAAGGATCACTTGCTTGCTGTTGTATGTCGAATTATAGCCAATGATAAGTGGTACTTCCATGTTTTTGTACTCCATTATTCGGTTATCCATGCCGATCTTTATTCCTTGGTCTAGTAGAAGTCTACTCCTGTGATGACTTCATCAACAATCTGCGCGGCTATGAACTTGTGTATATCAACAGTAAGTATTCGCTCATGTCCATCCACATATCCACCAATTGTCGCGTTGCTCGCCTTCCTACCAATTTGAGCGACAGAGATTATGGGGCATTCAATTGCTGGAGCCAGCATACGCCCCTTTCGGCTGGCTCGTTTCAGTTTAACGACTGGTTAGAGTCGGACTCGTTATCTTCAGCCCTTCGTTTCCGTTCTCCTGAATTGTTTTCTGCTGGAGCTCGACTTGCATTCCCTCGCGAAGTGGCCTGGCTTCCCACAATTGAAATATTTGCCAGCTTGATTCTTCATATTGGCACCAGAACGATTCTTTCCATCGATTGACTTTAGGCTTTTCGGAATCTCATTCATATCTGGTGTTTCTACTTCCACTCGACTGACTTTGTAGGCTGGGCTGCTTATGAGTGACGCCGTTTCACGGGTTTGGGCATAGGCGACAGTCTAAGAGAATGTTGATTTTGGAGTTTCGTATGTCTCTCGTTTGGTGTAGATGTCCTTTATTCCACTGATAAACCTCTGTATTTTTACCCTTTCGAGGTGAAAACCAGATGCGTCTCCAATAGATGGATGATCCAATCTCTCAATTTCGGATGCGTATTCTAGCAGAAATTCGTTGGGTCTTTGATCGCGCTTCTCCAACTCCATCTGATAAATTTGCCTCCTGTGCTCGCTTCCATATTCCGGGATTGTCTATAAAATTTCCGCAGCAGGTCCTTCCAACGCAACGAATAGTGCAGCGGATTTTTCCTCAATGCTCCAATTATTTGCTTTGGACGTCTTTTCGAATTGAAGCTTAAGGACCTGGAAAGGAATTGTGCCGTCAAAGGAGGGTGTTTTTATCCTGGGAGCGTTCATCGAAGAGGTTGGACGATTCAAGTGCAAATCGCGGATATGACCTTCCAATTCGTTGCCTTTGGTCTCCATTAGCTCCTCTATTTTGTTTTGCCGACCTCCCAATTCACTGACTTTGGCCTCAATCAGCTCCTCTATTCTGTCTTGCCTTTCCTCGATTTTGTCCTATCTCTCCTTGAGTTCTGTGCATTCTTTAACAACGCTCTCCTGAAGCTGTATCAGTCGGGATTAAATACGCGCTTCTTAGTCTTGCATTTGCGATGAAATGTGGGCATTCATTTGTGACATGTTGGTATCCTGTTCATCCAACTTCTGTAGCAACTTGGCATCCTGTTCATTCAACTTTTGCGACATATTGGCTTCTTGCTCATCCAATTTTTGTGACATGTTGGCATTCGTTTGTGACATGCAGCCAGTAATATGTTCATCTCCATACTCGTAGAGGCTTTTATCCAAGCTTGGTTGCTGGCTGTTCTGGCTCTCTCGCGCCGTCAACAGCCTCTTGTTTCTCCATTTCTTTCGCGGATGTTTCTTCGTCCTCACGATGGAGTTCATTTTGGCTCAAATATATGCCATAGCTTCTCGCAGCCGTGATTGTAGCTCAGCCTTATTCCCGGTTGAAGATATTCCTCGCTTCGCCAATTCCTTCTTGAGGGAAAGTATCGTCTAACCCTGAATCTTGACCATTTTCGATTTTGTCTTTTTTGTTTTTGTTTTTCTGCAATTTATTTAGCAATCTCACTTCTGACGCCAATTGCTAAATAAAACTCAAGATTTGCTCGTTTGTCCTCTTAATCGTCAGGAATTTCTTCAACAGTAATTACAATTTTCTTCTCTATCTTTCGTTTAGTTTATAATATTTTTTTTATTCGCTTAGTTTACACCAGTACCGAGTCTTCAACTTAATTGTCCGCAAATAGCTGCTGCTTTTATACCTAGCAATGGTCCAAAAATTCTGTTCACGCGATCAAGAATATGCTGATTGTTCGTTTGCCTGCGGTAGCTGCAGCTGTTCCGTATATCCTTAACGACGTGGAATTTCCTTTAAACTGTCTACCCTTTTGTTTGTTCTTGGTACGGGTAATTTGCATCATACGGCCGCTTCTTCATTTTCTGTCCTTTTCGTGGAAGTGCCTTAACATTGTCAACCATTTTGCTTGTCCTTGGTACGGGTAATTTGCATTTTGGGATTTCCGTCACAATATTTATATGAATGTGCTCGAACATATATGTATGTATGCAAATAATACATCCTTTTATGCATTAACTTTAAAAAAATATTATCCATACACACATATATTTTTGTATATTTTTTAACTAGTATCACTAAATAAACAAAAACTTCATCAAATTCTCGAAAAGTTTACGTGAAAGTACATTTTATTTATTTGCGGAAGTTTTACAGAGTGGTTCTCAAATTTTATGCATCTCTGTTTTTTCGGAACATGTTGTCAAAGTACTTCACAGAGAAACAAAATACATTCCGTTGCCGATCTCTACTAGATACAAAACCCTTCATTTCGTGAGAGCGCTCTGAAATTCCAATTTTTATAAAAATGTTAAACAGTGCCACTTTTATAGAAATATAGCTCTTTGGAATTTCGGGTATTTATTTATTATTAAGAATATAAATTATTAAAACAGTGGATTTCTTTATTTACATTGTGGTATAGATGCTTTTTGCCATCAGCTATTGAGTGCCGATCTGACACTGTTTCCAAAACATCGACGGGGGAGCGCTCTCAACTGCATCTATGCGACGGGTATACTACATATGTAGATGGTTGTAGACCAACCAGATAATTAAAATTCCAAATAACGCTATTATTCATCGAATGCGGGTCATAATACCATATCCAAAATCGTTCGATTGTCACTTTTAATCGCCTCCTTCTTGAATAAAGAGCACTTCTTAGGACTTCTAGCCATTCTCTGGAAAACTTCTTCCAAATTACTCAGATGTTCGTCGAAGCTCTTTCCCAATACGATGATGTCGTCCGAATACACCAAACAAGTCTTCCAGTGTAGTCCTTTGAGCACATGGTCCATTAATCTTTCAAAAGTGGCAGGAGCGTTGCATAACCCAAATGGCATTACCGTAAATTGCCATAGACCGTTGCCAACACTAAAGGCTGTCTTCTCTTTATCTTCTTCACTCACTTCTACTTGCCAATACCCGCTCTTAAGGTCAAGTTTTGAGAACCATTCTGTGCCAGTTAACGAGTCTAGTGTATCATCGATCCTGGGCAAAGGATAGCTGTCTTTCTTTGTAACATCATTTAATCTCCGATAGTCCACGCAGAACCGTAACTGGCCATCTTTCTTCTTCACGAGTACCACCGGAGAGCTCCATAGACTTGCCGATGGTTCGATAACATCGCTTTCGCTCATTTCCCTAATTATTTGGCCAACAGCGTCACGTTTGACTAGTGGAACGCTTCGAGGAGCTTGACCAATTGGTCTTGCGTCACCAGTATCAATGCAATGTTTTACTACGTTGGTCCTGCCTGGGTTGTTGCCATCCTTATCGAATATATTGGAGTATTTGCACAGAAGTTTCTTGGCCTTATGGTTGTATTCCTCTTCCAACCCTTGCGTCCATGCATCTACGTTGTCCTTAATATCCTTATTGTCAATGGAACCGCCTTTAGGTGCATCTCCGCAATTAAGAATGGCGTCCACTGCTGATATGAATTCGTTTAGTACTCTCACTGGGATGAGTCCGTCACTTTTTGTTTTAGCCAGTGTTTTGCCGATAATTACGTCCGATGTGGAGTTTCGTGCTGTTTCGACAACCCATATTTTGTTTGTCCCACGATCTCCATCAATCTTTGCCCAAATAACAGCTTCTGACTTTGGTGGGATCAGTTCGTTGTGTTCAAGGATCACTTGCTTGCTGTTGTATGTCGAATTATAGCCAATGATAAGTGGTACTTCCATGTTTTTGTACTCCATTATTCGGTTATCCATGCCGATCTTTATTCCTTGGTCTAGTAGAAGTCTACTCCTGTGATGACTTCATCAACAATCTGCGCGGCTATGAACTTGTGTATATCAACAGTAAGTATTCGCTCATGTCCATCCACATATCCACCAATTGTCGCGTTGCTCGCCTTCCTACCAATTTGAGCGACAGAGATTATGGGGCATTCAATTGCTGGAGCCAGCATACGCCCCTTTCGGCTGGCTCGTTTCAGTTTAACGACTGGTTAGAGTCGGACTCGTTATCTTCAGCCCTTCGTTTCCGTTCTCCTGAATTGTTTTCTGCTGGAGCTCGACTTGCATTCCCTCGCGAAGTGGCCTGGCTTCCCACAATTGAAATATTTGCCAGCTTGATTCTTCATATTGGCACCAGAACGATTCTTTCCATCGATTGACTTTAGGCTTTTCGGAATCTCATTCATATCTGGTGTTTCTACTTCCACTCGACTGACTTTGTAGGCTGGGCTGCTTATGAGTGACGCCGTTTCACGGGTTTGGGCATAGGCGACAGTCTAAGAGAATGTTGATTTTGGAGTTTCGTATGTCTCTCGTTTGGTGTAGATGTCCTTTATTCCACTGATAAACCTCTGTATTTTACCCTTTCGAGGTGAAAACCAGATGCGTCTCCAATAGACGGATGATCCTCAATTTCGGATGCGTATTCTAGCAGAAATTCGTTGGGTCTTTGATCGCGCTTCTCCAACTCCATCTGATAAATTTGCCTCCTGTGCTCGCTTCCATATTCCGGGATTGTCTATAAAATTTCCGCAGCAGGTCCTTCCAACGCAACGAATAGTGCAGCGGATTTTTCCTCAATGCTCCAATTATTTGCTTTGGACGTCTTTTCGAATTGAAGCTTAAGGACCTGGAAAGGAATTGTGCCGTCAAAGGAGGGTGTTTTTATCCTGGGAGCGTTCATCGAAGAGGTTGGACGATTCAAGTGCAAATCGCGGATATGACCTTCCAATTCGTTGCCTTTGGTCTCCATTAGCTCCTCTATTTTGTTTTGCCGACCTCCCAATTCACTGACTTTGGTCTCAATCAGCTCCTCTATTCTGTCTTGCCTTTCCTCGATTTTGTCCTATCTCTCCTTGAGTTCTGTGCATTCTTTAACAACGCTCTCCTGAAGCTGTATCAGTCGGGATTAAATACGCGCTTCTTAGTCTTGCATTTGCGATGAAATGTGGGCATTCATTTGTGACATGTTGGTATCCTGTTCATCCAACTTCTGTAGCAACTTGGCATCCTGTTCATTCAACTTTTGCGACATATTGGCTTCTTGCTCATCCAATTTTTGTGACATGTTGGCATTCGTTTGTGACATGCAGCCAGTAATATGTTCATCTCCATACTCGTAGAGGCTTTTATCCAACCTTGGTTGCTGGCTGTTCTGGCTCTCTCGCGCCGTCAACAGCCTCTTGTTTCTCCATTTCTTTCGCGGATGTTTCTTCGTCCTCACGATGGAGTTCATTTTGGCTCAAATATATGCCATAGCTTCTCGCAGCCGTGATTGTAGCTCAGCCTTATTCCCGGTTGAAGATATTCCTCGCTTCGCCAATTCCTTCTTGAGGGAAAGTATCGTCTAACCCTGAATCTTGACCATTTTCGATTTTGTCTTTTTTGTTTTTGTTTTTCTGCAATTTATTTAGCAATCTCACTTCTGACGCCAATTGCTAAATAAAACTCAAGATTTGCTCGTTTGTCCTCTTAATCGTCAGGAATTTCTTCAACAGTAATTACAATTTTCTTCTCTATCTTTCGTTTAGTTTATAATATTTTTTTTATTCGCTTAGTTTACACCAGTACCGAGTCTTCAACTTAATTGTCCGCAAATAGCTGCTGCCGCTCCTTTTATACCTAGCAATGGTCCAAAAATTCTGTTCACGCGATCAAGAATATGCTGATTGTTCGTTTGCCTGCGGTAGCTGCAGCTGTTCCGTATATCCTTAACGACGTGGAATTTCCTTTAAACTGTCTACCCTTTTGTTTGTCCTTGGTACGGGTAATTTGCATCATACGGCCGCTTCTTCATTTTCTGTCCTTTTCGTGGAAGTGCGTTAACATTGTCAACCATTTTGCTTGTCCTTGGTACGGGTAATTTTCATCATACGGCCGCTTTTTTATTTTCTGTCCTTTTAGGGGAATTGCCTTTACATTGTCAACCCTTTTGTTTGTCCTTGGTACGGGTAATTTGCATTTTGGGATTTCCGTCACAATATTTATATGAATGTGCTCGAACATATATGTATGTATGCAAATAATACATCCTTTTATGCATTAACTTTAAAAAATATTATCCATACACACATATATTTTTGTATATTTTTTAACTAGTATCACTAAATAAATAAAAACTTCATCAAATTCTCGAAAAGTTTACGTGAAAGTACATTTTATTTATTTGCGGAAGTTTTACAGAGTGGTTCTCAAATTTTATGCATCTCTGTTTTTTCGGAACATGTTGTCAAAGTACTTCACAGAGAAACAAAATACATTCCGTTGCCGACCTCTACTAGATACAAAACCCTTCATTTCGTGAGAGCGCTCTGAAATTCCAATTTTTATAAAAATGTTAAACAGTGCCACTTTTATAGAAATATAGCTCTTTGGAATTTCGGGTATTTATTTATTATTAAGAATATAAATTATTAAAACAGTGGATTTCTTTATTTACATTGTGGTATAGATGCTTTTTGCCATCAGCTATTGAGTGCCGATCTGACACTGTTTCCAAAACATCGACGGGGGAGCGCTCTCAACTGCATCTATGCGACGGGTATACTACATATGTAGATGGTTGTAGACCAACCAGATAATTAAAATTCCAAATAACGCTATTATTCATCGAATGCGGGTCATAATACCATATCCAAAATCGTTCGATTGTCACTTTTAATCGCCTCCTTCTTGAATAAAGAGCACTTCTTAGGACTTCCAGCCATTCTCTGGAAAACTTCTTCCAAATTACTCAGATGTTCGTCGAAGCTCTTTCCCAATACGATGATGTCGTCCGGATACACCAAACAAGTCTTCCAGTGTAGTCCTTTGAGCACATGGTCCATTAATCTTTCAAAAGTGGCAGGAGCGTTGCATAACCCAAATGGCATTACCGTAAATTGCCATAGACCGTTGCCAACACTAAAGGCTGTCTTCTCTTTATCTTCTTCACTCACTTCTACTTGCCAATACCCGCTCTTAAGGTCAAGTTTTGAGAACCATTCTGTGCCAGTTAACGAGTCTAGTGTATCATCGATCCTGGGCAAAGGATAGCTGTCTTTCTTTGTAACATCATTTAATCTCCGATTTGAGCGACAGAGATTATGGGGCATTCAATTGCTGGAGCCAGCATACGCCCCTTTCGGCTGGCTCGTTTCAGTTTAACGACTGGTTAGAGTCGGACTCGTTATCTTCAGCCCTTCGTTTCCGTTCTCCTGAATTGTTTTCTGCTGGAGCTCGTCTTGCATTCCCTCGCGAAGTGGCCTGGCTTCCCACAATTGAAATATTTGCCAGCTTGATTCTTCATATTGGCACCAGAACGATTCTTTCCATCGATTGACTTTAGGCTTTTCGGAATCTCATTCATATCTGGTGTTTCTACTTCCACTCGACTGACTTTGTAGGCTGGGCTGCTTATGAGTGACGCCGTTTCACGGGTTTGGGCATAGGCGACAGTCTAAGAGAATGTTGATTTTGGAGTTTCGTATGTCTCTCGTTTGGTGTAGATGTCCTTTATTCCACTGATAAACCTCTGTATTCCATATTCCGGGATTGTCTATAAAATTTCCGCAGCAGGTCCTTCCAACGCAACGAATAGTGCAGCGGATTTTTCCTCAATGCTCCAATTATTTGCTTTGGACGTCTTTTCGAATTGAAGCTTAAGGACCTGGAGAGGAATTGTGCCGTCAAAGGAGGGTGTTTTTATCCTGGGAGCGTTCATCGAAGAGGTTGGACGATTCAAGTGCAAATCGCGGATATGACCTTCCAATTCGTTGCCTTTGGTCTCCATTAGCTCCTCTATTTTGTTTTGCCGACCTCCCAATTCACTGACTTTGGTCTCAATCAGCTCCTCTATTCTGTCTTGCCTTTCCTCGATTTTGTCCTATCTCTCCTTGAGTTCTGTGCATTCTTTAACAACGCTCTCCTGAAGCTGTATCAGTCGGGATTAAATACGCGCTTCTTAGTCTTGCATTTGCGATGAAATGTGGGCATTCATTTGTGACATGTTGGTATCCTGTTCATCCAACTTCTGTAGCAACTTGGCATCCTGTTCATTCAACTTTTGCGACATATTGGCTTCTTGCTCATCCAATTTTTGTGACATGTTGGCATTCGTTTGTGACATGCAGCCAGTAATATGTTCATCTCCATACTCGTAGAGGCTTTTATCCGAGCTTGGTTGCTGGCTGCTCTGGCTCTCTCGCGCCGTCAACAGCCTCTTGTTTCTCCATTTCTTTCGCGGATGTTTCTTCGTCCTCACGATGGAGTTCATTTTGGCTCAAATATATGCCATAGCTTCTCGCAGCCGTGATTGTAGCTCAGCCTTATTCCCGGTTGAAGATATTCCTCGCTTCGCCAATTCCTTCTTTTTGTTTTTATTTTTCTGCAATTTATTTAGCAATCTCACTTCTGACGCCAATTGTTACGATTTTGCTGATTCAAATGATTTCCCAAATCCTTCGAGTCCAATCACTGGATTGCTAAATAAAACTCAAGATTTGCTCGTTTGTCCTCTTGATCGTCAGGAATTTCTTCAACAGTAATTACAATTTTCTTCTCTATCTTTCGTTTAGTTTATAATATTTTTTTATTCGCTTAGTTTACACCAGTACCGAGTCTTCAACTTAATTGTCCGCAAATAGCTGCTGCCGCTCCTTTTATACCTAGCAATGGTCCAAAAATTCTGTTCACGCGATCAAGAATATGCTGATTGTTCGTTTGCCTGCGGTAGCTGCAGCTGCTCCGTATATCCTTAACGACGTGGAATTTCCTTTAAACTGTCTATTCTTTTGTTTGTCCTTGGTACGGGTAATTTGCATCATACGGCCGCTTCTTCATTTTCTGTCCTTTTCGTGGAAGTGCCTTAACATTGTCAACCATTTTGCTTGTCCTTGGTACGGGTAATTTTCATCATACGGCCGCTTTTTTATTTTCTGTCCTTTTAGGGGAATTGCCTTTACATTGTCAACCCTTTTGTTTGTCCTTGGTACGGGTAATTTGCATTTTGGGATTTCCGTCACAATATTTATATGAATGTGCTCGAACATATATGTATGTATGCAAATAATACATCCTTTTATGCATTAACTTTAAAAAATATTATCCATACACACATATATTTTTGTATATTTTTTAACTAGTATCACTAAATAAATAAAAACTTCATCAAATTCTCGAAAAGTTTACGTGAAAGTACATTTTATTTATTTGCGGAAGTTTTACAGAGTGGTTCTCAAATTTTATGCATCTCTGTTTTTTCGGAACATGTTGTCAAAGTACTTAACAGAGAAACAAAATACATTCCGTTGCCGACCTCTACTAGATACAAAACCCTTCATTTCGTGAGAGCGCTCTGAAATTCCAATTTTTATAAAAATGTTAAACAGTGCCACTTTTATAGAAATATAGCTCTTTGGAATTTCGGGTATTTATTTATTATTAAGAATATAAATTATTAAAGCAGTGGATTTCTTTATTTACATTGTGGTACAGATGCTTTTTGCCATCAGCTATTGAGTGCCGATCTGACACTGTTTCCAAAACATCGACGGGGGAGCGCTCTCAACTGCATCTATGCGACGGGTATACTACATATGTAGATGGTTGTAGACCAACCAGATAATTAAAATTCCAAATAACGCTATTATTCATCGAATGCGTGTCATAATACCATATCCAAAATCGTTCGATTGTCACTTTTAATCGAAATTCAAAATCAACCCATAACACGGACCTTTTTTGGTTAAAAAAAATACAAACCTTTTTTGTTTGCATAATTGACATAGTTATGCCAAACATCGACATAAGAAGTATCACGCATGCATAGTAGTAATAGTCATACGTGAACCATAACATCACAGAAAAAATTTGAAAGACGTAGAAAGGATTAAGCACTTCTAAAACTAACAAAGTTCTTAGATTCTTATAAGGAATCGTGATTTTATTTGGACCGTAAGCTAAACGGCGGGATATTTGGTCCTGAACTGACAAACCCTTCTGTTGATGAAAATATGCACTCGTAACATTTACATCCAGTCCTTTCAGTTTCTTAAACGACTGGGTTTGAATATCCCACGCATAACGCAATTGCTTACAGGTGAAGATTCTCACACTTTGGCTACCTGTAAAATAACAATAATAATATATCAAATTCAATAAGGGACAGTGAAATAACAATAATAATAATAATAATAATAAATATAAATAGATTGGTTTTGTTCAGTTAATTCTCCGACAGGGTGAAAAGTTGATGAATATTGGAACGAGTTTCCCGTCGTCCCTTGTCAAATTTGGTTCGTTCTCAACGATCAACGACACTGAAGATGACAGAACGCCGAAACCGGTAAGTCTCCAAACCAAATTTGACAAGGGACGACGGGGACTCGTTCCAATATTCATCAAATATAAATAGCTTAATAATTTTTAAGGAGCAAGAATGTTAAATAAATGTTATTCCTGTTTTAACTTGCTTCACTTTTAATAATTTGAACATTGCACACTTACACGAGGGTACGATAAGCGGCATAGTTAATAAAAAATCCAAACGGCTATCGTCTCCCAACTTCAGCCCATTGTACTTCCAAAGTAATGGCCTTGCAAGGCGGCGGTAACAGAAACACAAAACACGTCTTCAAATTTTTTATTGATCATATGGTCCAATGGAGAACCTATCGGATTAATCCACCGTGTAGTAATCAATACACGAAGTTGCATTTGCGCAATAAGTTTCATACTCGTATACTGAAAATGTATGAAACTGAAATTGAGTCAGTTTCGTTTCATTGGTTCATTGGCTCTGCTGGTATGTGAAGAAGTTGGAGTTATGTACTTATATATTACAATGAAAATAGAACAAATGCCCAAATTGAAATATGTTATAATGTAATTATTGGTAATGAATGATTCCTATTAATATACATTTTTATGATAAAATCGTGTTTTACTGACTCCAACAAAGAGGATTGTATTCTTAATTAAAAAGTATGTTCGAATGTAATCTTTCGCAGATACTCCATAATGAAATCACTTGTAGGTATTTTGTGGGAGGAGTGGTTTCAAAACTAATTTCATATAGGTACTCCATCGAATACTCGGATGGTATACAGAGGTGATGCCCTAGGACATCACAATGTTAATTGGACAATATTGTTTGTGTGGATAGTGGTTGAACTTGAATTACTCTATTGTCCGTGTGGAGTATATTCCACGCGTACATGGTGTACCCTCGTTGTTTGCGGAAGCTGTTCACTAGCGCAATCATAATTATGATCAAAGGGCCATTCCTAATGTCTATGGATCTATAGATATCGATGGGTAAAAAATATACGCACAGATGCTCATAAAAATAAAATCAAGAATTAATGTGGATGTCATTTTACTTCTCATACAAACAGACTCGTAACAAAGATTTCAGATTGTAGTATTTTTTATTTCACTTGAAAGATAAATTTTTCAGTGATTTCATGGAGAATATAAACTACGCTGGCGAAATTCAGAACAAATCTGAGATAGTAAGTGCACAGACCAAAAAAACTTTTTAATTCCTGCAAATTTCTGGAGATTGGTCAATTCTTCACTGCTTCTATTTTTTCCTTCGCAGTACAAACGCCCTTCGTGGTACTTGATGACCTAAGAAATTCACCTACTTCCTGAACAGAGAGCTCTGCTTAGGACTTAGGTTGAGGCCCTCGCTAGCAATTCTCTGGAAAATTTCTTCCACATTATTCAGGTGCACCTCAAAGCTTTTTCCCAATACGATTGAATAATTCAAGGGGCATCACCGTGAATTGCCAAAGACTGTTTCCGACACTAAAAACAATCTTCTCCTTACCTCTCCCACTTATTTCCACTTGCCAAAAGCTCCCCCTAAGGTCGAGTGTTGAGAGCCATTCTGTACCAGTTAACGAGTCTAGATTATCATCTATCCCGGGCAAAGGATAACTGTCTATCTTTGCCAGATTATTTAGTATTCGATAGTTCACGCAGAACTGCAACTGGCCATCCTTCTCCTCACAAGTACTACCCGTGAGCTCCATGGACTTGCTTATAGTTCAATAACACCGCTTTTACTCATTTCCTTTATTATTTGACTTACAGTTTCACGTTTGACTCGTGGAACACTTCGAGCTTAGCGGCCTAGCGTCAGCAGTATCAATATAATGTTTCACAACGTTGGTCCTGCCTGGTTTGTTGCCATCCTTGTCGAATATGTTGAAGTATTTGGGAAGAAGTTGCTTGGCCAATATTTACGTCCGATGTAGAATTTCGCGCTGTTTCGATAACCCACAATATGTTTTTCCCACACTCCATCAATATTTGCCCAAATAACAGCTTCTGACTTTGGAGGAATCAGTTTTCTGCCTTCTAGGAACACTTGCTTGCTTCTGTATGTGGAATTGTAGCCTTACCTACGTGGTACTTCCATGCTTTTGTACTCCATTATTCCGTTATTCTTGAAGCCTTGTTCCGACAAGAACTCTACTTTTATGATTACCTCATCTACAATCTGCACACCTATAAGGCTGTATAACACCGTCACATTCCCTATTGCGACCTCACATGTTATCCCTCACAACTTGGGTGTTCTCACCTGCAGCCGTTTTCAATCTAGCTCTAGGTACTGGTCTTACTTCCTTAGCGATCCGGTCAGTTCGAATGATGGCGTTTCAATTCAATTATTGAACGTAACCGTCTTCTCGAACTGGAGCTTAAAGATCTGGAAAGGAATTGTGCAGTCAAATAATGGTGCTTTTACCTTAGGCCGTTGACTTTGGTATCATTAGCTGCTCAATTTAATATTGCTGTTCTTTTATTTTTTCCTGTCTTTCTTTAAGCTCTGCGTTTTCTTTCACCAAATTTTTATCTTTTCTTAGGATGCTATCTTCTCTCTCTGTTCAACCCTTTATGTATCCATCCTTTGTGTAATGCTGGCATATTTTGTGAATTACGAGCAATCTATTCATTCATCTTTTGTGACATGTTGGTATCCTGTGCATCCAATTTTGGTGAAACGCTGGCATTCGTTGCAGACATATTTTGTGAAATTGCAGTCAAAAATGTCCATACCCGTAGATGAGCTAGAAGCCTTTCGTTATGTCATACTTGATGGCTGCTCTAACTCCTTCGCAGAATCAACAGCCTCTTCCTTCTCTATATCCTTTATGAATTGCTCTTCGTCCTCGCGACAGAATTCGTATTGGCTCAAGTCGATGCCTTCGACTTCCATTTCTTCGCGCAGCCGTGATTGCAACTTCGCCCAATTTCCAGATATGTATAATATTCGCTTTGCCAATTCCCTTTTGAGAGGAAGTGTCGTCAAATCCTGAATCTTTTCCATTTTTCAATCTTGTCTTTGGGGATTTATTTAATAATCCAACTTCTGACACCAATTGTAACGATTCTGGTAAATAGCCTCGATGATTTTCCAAATCCTTCTACTTCAAACTATGCTTGCAGTTTTTTAATTATAAAGAATTTATTCAACGTTCATTAATTACACAATCACTATCAATTTGCTTCACTATTTACAATCACAACGTTCACAATGACTATTTTTAGTAATGTTATCAGTAACGAGTTCGAATTAAGACTGATTAGCCCAGTTCTGTTTCGCCCTTATATACTAAATCGATTGGTGGTATTAGCGCCTGAAATAATCGAGATGTTCTCGATAACGAATCGATTCACGCTGTAGAACATGCCAGTTGTCACATTTGTTTTGCATTTTCGTAACAATATATCAATATTAATTATGATTGCTTTTATGTATTTTTTGATAATGTTGATATGGCGCTATGTATGAGGTTCTGTGTCTGGAATATGCTTGACATCCAGAAGGACGTGTGTGACGGATAAGTTGGTGTTGCAGTGATGGCAATTCTTTTTACAATTTTTAATAAGGAAGATTGAGGCTGCTGCATTTTGTATGTTGAAATGTTGCTTTCTATTAAGATTTATATTCTTTGTTTTTAAGGTATTTTTTTTGATGTATTTGTAAAGTATGCTGAATAATTTTTTGACGGAATGGAGAAAGTTTTTAGCACAGTTGCGGTGTTCTGTGTGTCTATGAAATGCATAATAAATATCCTATACCCAAACCTTACTATATTTATTTTCCACAGATTGCTCCTGCCACTTTTGAAAGTCCAAAAAGTAACCATGTGCCGGGTTGTTGTTATTGTCTAGCAAAATTACATAGGAAATATTTGCATAGCATCATGTAATTCCTAAACACAGAAAATACAAGTATGTTTCTGGAATTGATATTAGTAGGAGTGCAGTTGGTGATATAATATATCTAAATTAAGATTTATATATAGCTTCTTTACTTGTAACTTAATGTTTACGGAGATAAGCCAGTTATTATTGTCTATGTTCATTGCGCTGGTGTCTGTTGCTGGAATCTAATAGCTGTTGTTAGCGAGGAGTTGTTGTGCGTTCACTAAGAAAGATGTGGTTGTTGTATTGTCGGTTATTGTGGGTTTGCTGCTGTTGGTCTTCTGGGAGGGATTGTTGATAGATGGTTCTTTTTGCTTAGTAGTGAGGAGTTTTTTTTGCTGAGTTTTACTGGGATTGTTTTTGGGGTTATGTGGGAGTTTTATTGTATCTGATGTGGATGCTGATGAATATTGATTGTTTTAAATTGTTGTTGTAGTGACACTAGTGTTAATTTCTGTTGTTGTTGTTGTAGCGGCATACGCCAGCCCCGTTTAGGGTAGGGTAAGGCAAGTTTAGTTTTAGTCATCGAGGTCATCTAACGCGAGGCCCAGGAAACGTGCTGTTTCGACGGAGTCGGACCAAAGGGAGAGGGGTGTTAGATGAGTCGGGTTAAGTGGGCATGCAAAGAGGTGGTTAGTATCGTGCGGGGACTCTTTACATGCGGGACATGTGGTGGATATGTCAGGGTCGAGCCTGGATAGGTAGGAGTTAAGTCTATTACAATATCCAGATCTTAATTGTGCCAGGGTTACGCGGGTCTCACGAGGCAACTCGAGCTCTTGTTCTGCGATGGATGGTGGTTTGACTCCGAGAACACCATTCACTGGAAGAGAGTTCAAGAAGGTGTAGACGGACTCTCGGTGAATGGTGTTGATGGTCTGTCTGTACGCCGTCCTGTACAGCGGGTCTTGTCTATAGTGCTGTATGTCGTCCCGGTAGTCAAGTACTCCCTTCCTGATGTGCCTAGGTGGTGGTTCGGAGGTGCCTGTTGGGATGATCCATGCGGTAGCATGGGAAACCCGCAAATAAAGGAGAGTCATATCGTCCGATATCCCTCCTTTCCCCAGTAGCGAAGACAATTGAGGCCTTGCTGCTCCCGTCCCTCACACACCACCTGAGCCCGGCTACATATCAGCATGGCTTCCGAAAAGTGCACAGCACCACAACTGCACTTAACGCCATAAACACCCAGATAATTCATGGCCTCAACCAAAATCGACCCTGTGCGCGAACTGTCCTAGTAGCACTGGACCTGTCGAATGCTTTCGACACAGTGAATCATTCAGTGCTACTATCGGACATTGAGGATTCCCCATTACCGCCTAGGTTGAAGAGGTGGACCATGAATTACCTGAGTAGTCGACGATCATCGGTTGAGTTTCGAGGTCAAACATCTAAGCTACGGAAAATTAAACAAGGGGTCCCGCAGGGTGGTGTCCTCTCCCCAATGCTATTTAATTTTTACATCTCGAGGCTTCCTCCACCACCTGAGGGCGTCTCGCTGATCTCATACGCCGATGACTGTTCGATTTTGGCGTCTGGCCAGGATATTGATAGCCTTTGTTCTTCAGCAAACAACTACCTCGCCGACCTTTCGAACTTCTCGCTGCACGACATCTACATCTCCAACCTGCGAAATCATCTGCCACCCTTTTCACCAGCTGGACGAAGGAGTACCGGCTAGAACTCGATGTGAAGGTCGATGGTGTAAAAATTCCGACCACGAATAACCCAAAGTTACTGGGAGTAACATTCGATAGCCTGCACTCCTTCACTCCGCATACGACTGCAATTGCCACCAAAGTACAAAGCCGCAACAAAATCCTCAAATCGCTAGCCGGTAGCACCTGGGGGAAAGACAAAGAAACGTTGCTGGCGACGTACAAGGCAATTGGCCGGCCGGTCGTAAACTATGCTGCGCCGATTTGGACGCCGGGGACTAGCACGACGCAGCTGAAGAAGCTACAGACCTGCCAGAACACCGCCCTTCGGACCGCGACGGGAAACCTCCTGATGGCGCCGGAGCACCACCTACACAGTGAAGCATCTCTGCTCCCAGTTAAGGAGCATAATGTTATGCTGTGTAAGCAGTACCTGCTGGGATGCTACCGCATGGATCATCCCAACAGGCACCTCCTGGAAGCCGAACCACCACCTAGGCACATCAGAAAGGGAGTACTTGACTACCGCGACGACATACAGTAATACAGACAAGACCCGCTGGACAGGACGGCGTACAGACAGGCCATCAACACCATTCACCGAGAGTCCGTTAACACCTTCTTGAACTCTCTTCCAGTGAATGGTGTTCTCGGAGTCAAACCACCACCCATTGCAGAACAAGAGCTCGAGTTGCCTCGTGAGACCCGCGTAACCTTGGCACAATTAAGATCTGGATACTGTAGTAGGCTTAACTCCTACCTATCCAGACTCGACCCTGACATACCTAACACATGTCTCGCATGCAAAGAATCCCCGTACGACACTAACCACCTCTTTGCATGCCCACTTAACCCGACTCATCTAACACCCCTCTCCCTTTGGTCCGACCCCGTCGAAACAGCACGTTTCCTGGGCCTCCCGTTAGATGACCTCGATGACTAAAGCTGAACTTGCCTGACCCTAAACGGGACTGGGCTTGCCGCTACAACAACAACAACAACAGATTTGAATGTTATTGAATATGTCTGGGGGAGTTTTGAGCGAAAAATTAGAAAAAATCAGATTTCCAGCTCAGCATTACTGAAAGAACGTCTTAGTGGAGCTTGGTGGAGTATTACTCCCTCAGAATTGACAAATTTAGTAGCTTCGATGACACCTTCAACCTGTTATTGATGCGAACGTTGGACCAGCTAAATACTAAGAAGGTCATGTTACCTGATATTAACCACAGTTTTTGCGTTAAGATGAGTTATGTATGTACTGTTTGTAGACTTTGGCAATGTTGGAAATACGCTTTTTTTGTCTTTTCTATTTCATGTTCAAATATTATTTTTTTGTTATTTATGATAAGGGAAAATAGTTGAACTAAAGTGTGCGTTAAATTTTCCAATAAACCTTTTAGACTTTCAATTCAACGAAAACAGAGGGTGTATGTAGACTTTGACTTTGCGCCACTGTATATACTCCACGCGGACCATAGAGTAATCCGAAACCTACCGCAATCCATACAAAAAATATGGTCCAACTAACATTGTAATATCCTAGGGCTGGACTATATACTGCACCTCTGCATAACACCCGGGTACGCCATGGTATCTACTAAAAATTACATTCGAACATACTTTTTATAATCTAATGCCATCTGCTAAGGTCAAACTGACTCAGTTTCATTTCGAAACATTTCCTGTATACGAGTAACTTATTGTGCAATTATAACTTTGTGTAGTGATTGCAATCTGTAAAATACGAAGAATGGTTGTGCGGCACGTATAGAAACATGAGTTGGTCCAATAGTTCACATAGATGGGTATATCTGTATGTACTTCAATGGACCATATGGTCTACAAATGTTTACAGGTTATATGTCCTTTGAAGCTTCGCCTCCGAGCGTGATTGAATTGAATTTTTTGAGTGCTTCACAAAGCGAGCATTATGAATGGTTTTTATTCGACTACCACGGCAGCCGGTTCTACGCAACGGAGTTGACCCGGATTTTATCCGGCCAAGGACTGTCACCCTTTCGGCGGCCTAACCCCGTTTAGGTCATCAGGTAACTTTAGCTTTAGTACATCAACGGAGCAACATCTCGCAGCAGGCCTGCTCCAAATCCTTCTCATCAGGCGTAGAAACCAACCCTGGTCCGACGGATTATTTCGGCTGCGTCGTCTGCCAAAGACGACTCCACCATTCTTCCATTTCGGTTAAATGTAACCAGTGCAATGGTTGGAGTTATCTTAAGACCTGTTCAGGTCTTAAGACACATAGGGAGTGGTCCACGCGTTATATGGCTCCATGCTGCCAGCGCCCAGCGGCGCATTTAGCCCTCACGGCGGTGCCTTCAGACATTAACCCGCTTTGGGTAACTCCCCCCAGGCCTCCACGGCCCAATGGAGCTCCCCGCAGCATGACTCCCAATCTTCTTTACCAAACCCTCCCCCAGCCCCGTCCAGCTCCACCTCCCGTGCGGGGGCTAATCAGCAGGTCCTAGTACCTCGCACAGTCTGTTCCGTGTGTCAGACCATAGTACGGCGGAATTTGACATCATTCAAATGCAACTCATGCACTGGCGTGCTCTGGTCTGCGCACCACTCGTGAGTAGAATAATGCATTTGTTGCCCCTTGCTGAAGGAGTCTGCCCCCGTTTTTAATACTAAAATAATACTGCACAGCCGCCAATCACCACCTATGTGCGGCAACCACCACAGTTTACACAGCTGCAACAACCAAAGCCCATGCACAACTTCCTCACACCCTGTATTACGAACGTCCCTCCGAGACATTTCAGACTCGTACAGTTTAACTGCAACGGACTCCAAGGAAAGATCGACGAGATAGTCGACTTTGAGCCGGGAGTGCCCGCTCAGATCTTCTAAGCCGGGCTGGCTGTACTATAATAAGAAAGGATTGCGAGCGAGATCATGGTGGAGGCTTGGCGTTAATTTTACACAACACCGAGCAGTATCGTCGGCGGCATCGACCGCAGGGATACTACCCTAGAATTTCAGGGCATAGCTATCCGGTCAGGCGGTGTCGAGCCGAAATATTTAATATATGCAATCCTCCCGTTACAAGTTGCCCAGTTGGATACCGTCCTGATATAGGTGCGCTACTCAGAGGTAAAACCCATTTGGTTTTGTGCGACTTTAACGCACACCACGATCTTTGGCATTTCTGTCTGTCAAATGAACATCGAGGAATGGAGCTGGCGGAACAGAAAGACGATTCGACATTCTGCACAATGAACGACGAAGCCCCTACCAAGATTGTGGGCAGTTGCTATAGCTCGTCAGATATAACAATAGCTCGCGTTGGTCTGATAAACTGTATACATTGGCGGCCTATGCTGACACTCGCATCAGACCATTTGCCCATAGTCATCTCGATTGACAGGCCTCCCGACTTCGTTTCCGTGGACCACCGGACATTTGTTAACTTTAACAAAGTTAATTGGCTCGGCTTTACGAAATTACTGAGAATGCCTTCAGTGCTCTCCCCACTTCTACCAATGTCCTAACCGCAGAAAAAACATTCCGCAAAATTATCGTGCCTGCTGCCGCCCGCTTCATACCTGCAGATGGTATTGCGGAAATCCGCCCTCATTTCCCCACCGAAGCGGCGGTTTTAGCGACAAGGCGCGACACGCTACGCCTGGCCGATCCCGGAGATCTCTGTATTAGGGAACTCAACAACGAGATTCGGAACAAGGTCAACATCCACAAGCGGAACAAGTGGGAGGAGCATTTAAGGTCCTGCAATCTCACCTCTGGTGAACCAAGCTCTGGGCTATAGTCACATCGTTGTCTAATTTGACAAGACGTGATGATCGTCGGACCCGAAGAGGTGCGCGAGCTATTTTAGCCGGTTATTAACACTGTACCCTTCGTTTGACAAAACGAAAAGACGAGTAACCCGCCGTCTGCGCAAATTGCCAAACACCAGCGCAACGCTTGATTTCTCCAGGGAAAGGTTCAGGGGGTTATCCGGAAGGCGAAAGCCTCCAAATCCAACGACCCCGACGGAATAAGCATGCTGATGTTAAAACATTTGGGCCCAGCGGGAGCAGACTATCTCATCAAGGTTCTCAATCTGTCTCTGACAACCCTAATTATACCCGACGTGTGGAAACTGGGTAGAGTGGTCTCGCCGAAACCTGCAAATAAAGGAGACTCTTATCGTCCGATATCTCTCCTTTCCCCAGTAGCGAAGACAATTGAGTCCTTGCTGCTCCCGTCACTCACACACCATCTGAGCCCAGCTACACATCCGAAATTAACGCCATAAACATCCAGATAACTCATGCCCTTAACCAAAATCGACCCTGTGCGCGAAGCACTGGACCTGTCGAATGCTTTCGATACGGTAAATCATTCAGTGCTACTATCGGACATTGAGGATTCCTCATTACCGCCTCGGTTGAAGAGGTGCAACATGAACTACCTGAGTGGTCGACAATCATTGGTTGATTTTCGAGGTCAAAATTCAAAGTTACGGAAAATTAAACAAGGGGCTCCGCAGGGTGGTGTCCTCTCCCCGATGCTGTTTAATTTCTACATTTCGAGGCTTCCTCCACCACCTGCGGGCGTCTCGCTGATCTCATACGCCGATGACTGTTCGATTTTGGCGTCTGGCCAGGATATTGATAGCCTTTGTTCTTCAGTAAACTGCTATCTCTCCGACCTTTCCAACTTCTTCGCTGCACGACATCTACATCTACAACCTGCGAAATCCTTTGCCACCCTTTTCACCAGCTGGAGAGCTGGAGGAAGGAGTACCGGCTAGAACTCGATGTGAAGGTCGATGGCGTAAAAATTCCGACCACGAACAACCCAAAGTTACTGGGAGTAACATTCGATAGCCTGCACTCCTTCACTCCGCATACGACTGCAATTGCCACCAAAGTGCAAAGCCGCAAAAAAAGTCCTCAAATCGCTAGACGGTACCACCTGGGGAAAGACAAAGAAACGCTGCTGGCAACGTACAAGGCTATTGGCCGGCCGGTCGTAAACTATGCTGCGAAACATCTATGCTTTGATAGCCTGCACTCCATCACCAGATGTGATGAATGAAATTTGAAATGAATTTTGAAATGTTCTAATTGTGGAAAACCAGGCCACTTCGAGGGGAATGTAAGACGAGCTCTAGCAGAAACAACAACTCAGGAGAACGTAAACGAAGGACTAAAGAAAGTGAATCGACTGTAATCAATCGTTAAACTAAAACGAGCCAGCCGAAAGGAACGTATGCTGGCGGCTGCAACTAAATTCCCCAATAAGAAAAACTACCAAGCTACTATTGGTGGTTATGTGGCTGGACGCGAGCGAATATTAATTGTGGATACATGCGCATTACACTCCATCATTCGAACTGACTTGATAGCTAAATTAGTAAGACCATTACCTGGAGCCAGATTGAAAACGGCTGCAGGTGAGGACACCAAGTTGTAGGAGATAGCTTAGACTATAATTCCACATACAGCAGCAAGCAAGTGGTCCTAGAAGGCAGCAAACTGATTCCCTCAAAGTCAGAAGCTGTTGTTTGGGCAAAGATTGATGGAGATTGTAGGACATAACATAACATAACATAACAAACAAATAATGGACTCATCACAGACAGAGTACTAAATGAATTCAAATCAATGAAACTTCGAAGAGGACCAGTATTGGGGCAAGGTGAACAGGTAAACGCCATTTAGTTGCAGAGATGTACCAATATATTCGATAAGGAAGGCAACAAACTAGACAGGACCAATGGCCAGTTGCGGCGTGAGTTCACGCAGACTAATTGATGTGACAAAGAAATAGCTATCCTTTGTCCAGGATCCAGTTTGGATTATACTCTAAACTCGTTAACTAACAAGGAATGGTTCTCAACACTTAACTTTAAGGACGGATATTGGCAAGAGGTAGTAAGTCTTTAATGTTGGCAACGGTCTTTGGCAATTCACAGGATGCTTTTTGGATTATGCAATGCTCCTGCCACGTTTGAAAGATTAATGAACCACGTGCTCAAGCATTAGAACACTTTTGTGAGCTTTGAGAAATATCTGAATAATAGCTGAGAATAGCTGGCGCTGGTCTAAGTCAACTAAGTACTAAAAAGTGGTCTCTATTCAAGAGGGAAGTGAATTACTTAGGTCATCAAGTAACTACGAAGGGCACTGGGTTTTCTTCTTCTTTGGCGTAGGCACCGCTCACGCGATTATAGCCTCGTCAACAATAGCGCGCCACTCGCTTCTTCTTTTTTCTGTTTCGCGTCAGTTAGAAATACCAAGTGATACCATGTCGCTCTCCACCTGATCTTTCCAACGGGGTGGAGGTCTTCCTCTTCGTCTGTTTCCGCCAGCGGGTACTCCATCGAATACTTTCAAAGCCCATTCCATTCGGACGACATGACCTAGCCAGCATAGCCGCTGTCTCTTTATTCGCTGAACTATGTCAATGTCGTCGTATAGCTCGTACAGCTCATCGTTCCATCGTCTGCGGTATTCGCCGTTGCCAACGCGCAAAGGACCATAAATCTTCCGCAATACTTTTCTCTCGAAAACTCTTAAAGCCGACTCATCGGATGTAGACATCGTCCAGGCTTCTGCACCATATGCCAGGACGGGAATTATGAGCGACATGTAGAGTTTGGTTCGTCGAGAGAGGACTTTACTTTTCAATTGCCTACTCAGTCCAAAGTAGCACCTGTTGGAAAGAGTGATTCTGCGTTGGATTTCAAAGCTGACATTGTTGGTATTGTTAATGCTGGTTCCCAGATACACGAAATTATTTATGACTTCGAAGTTGTGACTGTCAACAGTGACGTGGGAGCCAAGTCGCGAATGCGATGACTGTTTATTTGATGACAGGAGATATTTCGTCTTGCCCTCGTTCACTACCAGACCCATTCGCTTCGCTTCTTTGTCTAATCTGGAGAACGCAGAACTTACATTGCGGGTGTTATGACCAATTATATCAATATCATCGGCATACGCCAACAATTGCACACTCTTGTAGAATATTGTGCCTGGTCTGTTTAGCTCTGCAGCTCGTATTATTTTCTCCAGCATCAAATTAAAGCAATCACAAGATGAAGAGTCTCCTTGTCCGAAACCTCGTTTGGTATCGAATGGCTCGGAAAGGTCCTTCCTAATTCTGACCGCGCTTCTGGTATTATCCAGGGTCAGTTTACAAAGCCGTATGAGTTTCGTAGGGATATCAAATTCAGACATAGCGGCGTGGAGATATTTCCTTATCGTGCTGTCGAAGGCGGCTTTAAAATCGATAAAAAGGTGGTGTGTATCGATTCTTTTCTCTCAGGTCTTCTCGAAGATTTGGCGCATGGTAAATATCTGGTCAATGGTGGATTTGCCAGGTCTAAAGCCACACTAATAAGGTCCAATCAGTTTGTTGACGGTGGGCTTTAGTCTTTCACACAATACGCTAGATAATGTTGGAGAAGTGTTCCCTCCATACACTAAGTATACTCTGGACATCTGTCACCAGATTACCTCCATGGTCCCTACATGAGTTTGCTCCGGTCTTGAAACCTTCTGTAAGTCGAGCATTACCCTTGTCGGCAAGCTTATCAAGCTCTATACTCACGCATTTCGGCCTCTTTCTTTTTTCGTCTGCAAATGCGTCTCGCTTCCTTTTTCAGTTCTCGATATCTATCCCAAACCGCACGCGTTGTAGTCGATCGCAAAGTTGCGGGGTAGGCAGTCTGTTTTCTCTCTACTGCAGTTCGACATTCCTTATCGTACCAGTTGTTTTTCTGGTATGCTGTGGTATGCGGTACACAAGGAATTTGCTATTTCGCTCCACAGCTCCCTTATATCGAGTCGCTGATGAGTGCTCCCAGAGAGCAGGTGTGCAAGCCGAGTAGAAAACTTGCTGGTGGTCTGCTGTGATTGCAGCTTTTCAACGTCAAACCTTCCTCGTGTTTGTTGACGGGCGTTCTTTGCCACACAGAGGCGGGTGCGTATTTTTGCTGCTACAAGATAATGATCCGAATCGATATTTTGCCCTCGGAACGTACGCACGTTAAGAACACTGGATACATGTCTTCCGTCTATCACAACGTGATCGATTCGGTTGCGTGTTTTACGATCTGGCGACAGCCATGTAGCTTGATGAATTTTCGTACGCTGGAATCTGGTACTACAGTCAACCATATTTCGGGCCCCGGCAAAGTCAATCAGCCTCAGCCCGTTTGGGGATGTTTCGTTGTGGAGGTTGAATTTTCCGATTGTTGCGCCAAAAATACCTTCTTTGCCCACCCTGGCGTTGAAATCGTCTAGCACAATTTTGACATCGTGGCGGGGGCAGCGCTCATAAGATAAGTACGTTCTAGGCTCTCATAGAAAGCATCTCTGGTCACAGCATCCTTCTCTTCTGTCGGGGCGTGGGCGCAAATTAACGATAAGTTGAAGAACTTCACTTTGATGCGAATTGCGGCTAGACGTTCATCCACCGGGGTGAATGCCAGGACTCGGCGACGGAGCCTCTCTCCCACCACAAACCCAACACCAAATTTGCGCTCTTTTAAATGACCGCCGTAATAGATTTCACAAGGACCCATCTTATTCCGTCTTTGTCCGTCCATCGTATTTCTTGGATGGCGGTGATGTCAGCTCTTAGTCTTACGAGGACATTAACCAGCTGGGCTCCTTCCCAATTAAGGGACCGGACATTCCAGGTACATGCCCTTAAATCATGATCCTTTAAACGTTTGCGAGGGTCGTCATCAAAAGAGGTATCACTCATCCGAGGCATATGTTGATTTTTCATTGGAGTAGTTTTCATGTGGTGGGTTCCAAACTCTACGCACAACCGCAGGGGCTTCGCCTTCTCACTTTAGCTCGCCTCCAAACGGATGCTTGTTGGCTACCCAGAGGATACTTGGTCTAAAACCGGAAGTCGTGAGCTGCTTGAACCATCTGTAAAAGAATCGATTCTGGCCACTTCCAGGTGAATGGCAGCCAGAAGCTTTCCTAACTTGCGTGAACTTCTACACATGGCCCCATCCTCCAGGGCACTGGTACTACGAAGGAAAAAATAGAAGCAGTGAAGGTTTGCAGCTACCAGGTGGAAGAATTTTCCGTATACTGCTGGAGGATTAGAGCTTTTATTACTTGAGTGCATGCCGATAATAAACAGCTTCTGTGACAGAAACCACAGCTCTGGATATTTGTAATAGAATTTCTCAGATTGATGTTGATGGCCACTTCTAGGTTTTTGGAAGAATTTATACTTCTGGAGATTAAAGATGGTCAGGATTTCTTCTTTCTGATGACCGCGTTGACCGTATTTTGTATTTTGTAGGAGCTTTGAAATCAGCTTTTGCGTGTTCAGGGTTGTTCTCTCTTTGATTTTGACCAGCCAAGGAAGGCCCGTACGCATCTTCTTGCTGCTGTGTGATATGCCGGAAGTATGAATTTCGCGTTGTTTTTCGTACAATGTCTATAAATTGGGAGCCCGTAATCGATTTTTGATAAAATGAGAGCTTTCGTTGCATTGACAAGCGCAGTTGGATGAACGAGGCAGTGTATTGATGACAAATATTTAATATTTAACCCTTTAAAAACAGCATTTTGGAGATACCAGCTATGATCTTTGTTTGTAAGTTTAGAATAAATTACCCAGTTTCTTATATTCGATAGAATATTAATGAAATCCCTTTGTACTACCGACGAATCTTTACATTTAGTGAAAAGCAGTAGATCATCCGAATATATAGTATGATAAATTCTTTAGTGTTTAAGTATTATTCTGTTTATTTCATCAAACGTAGTAGTAAAAAGAAGTACTGATAATGGTAACCTCTGAGGTATCCCATTAAATAATTTGTAAATGTTTGAGTGCATGGTATTGGCTGTGAATGTGAAGAAACGGTTGGTTAAAAAATCTTTAACGAAGTTATAGTTGTGTTCCCCGACTTTCCAACATGCAAGTTTACGAAGAGTGATGTGTGGACCAATTCTATCAAAGGTATACATTTTCCCCTGTCCCTTCTTGAAAGCAAGCGGATGAGAATCGATTCGATTGGAAACAATTTTTTCTAATAACTTGCCTGGCAACAGAGATATCAGCCTATAATCCGCATAATAGTAGTACATTTATTAGGTTTCGTAACCGGTATACCTGATGCATTTTTTCAAGAGTGGGGCAAGCTGAAGGGATTTAATATTGTGATGTAAAGTTGTATAACCTTGGTTGTAATTCTTGGAAAGGTAGGTTTTTTAGAATGGTGTATGAAATACGATCCCGGCAGAAATTTTCCTTGACATAGACTTTATAATCGCTTCAAATTCGCCAAAAGAAATAGGAGATTCAGTTTTTTGTGCTCTCTGTGAAATTCAATTGGTTGTGATTTCAGATAACACTAAGTGTTTGTTGAATATCAAGTCCTGATGGAAGTTGCTATCTTTTGTATAATTCGACCACAAGGAGCCAAGATATTACTATAATCGGTGTGGGGGTATATATGTCCGAAAGCATCTTTTTCTTAGACCAGATTTTTCTGGGATTGCAAACGGGGGTTATAGAACTGGTAAAATCTTCTTAACTTGTTTTTTAAGTAGGCGCGTTTCCTTTTTTGTATTCCAAAAGGTTAAAGGTGGGCTTGAAGTATAGAGAAGTGTGCTGCCTCACCAAGAAAGTAAGTTGTCTAGCCTCTTCGTTGATGTTGAGAGACGAAAGTGCCTGTGTAAAGAATAAGTATCTGTAATGAGGACCAAAACGGATGTTGTACCCCGTTTTAGCTCACACTTGGAATATAACATATTTGTTATCATCGAAAGTTGGCTTACTCCTAATTTCTTCGACTCAGGATTTTCGATTCTAAACTCTATAGTGTTTTTCGAAGGACAGAGCTGAATCGAAGACGGGCTTGTCTAGAGGAGGTGGAGTTTTGATTACGGTATTGCTTAAATTATCTTCATCTCTCTTCAGACTTCAAAATACGGACTCTATACTTGACCCACTCTTTGTTAGTGTGAGGATCTCTTTTGTGACTCATTTTGTGTGTGTTTCGTATATTCCACCGAACATCAATATTGTGATTTACAAATCACATACATCGAGAATATTTTATCTATATGGCCGTGCAAAAGTCTATATACCTTTCAAGAACATATCAAATTTAATGCATATTGCAAAGTTCGATTTTGATAATTTTCAGTGTCAATATGAACTTGAATTTCGGTCTGTAGAATAACAAATTTCAAGTGATTGGATTATTTTTCGGCGGATTTAGGACGCAAAACCTTATACTTGAACAAATCTGTTGTATGGGGGCTATAAGATATCGAATTAAGAGTTCGATGATTTTCTCTACGAATATGCAATTCATAATATGTATGTATAATGCCAAATTTTACGCTTCTAGATGTTTTTTAACGGATTTCTGACCCAAAATAAAATCTCATATCTGAACAAATTGGTTGTGGGGATATTGTATCCCGATTTCCATTATTTTCACTACCAATATGCAGTTGATAATATGTGTACATTACTCCAAACTTTACGCTCCTAGATATCTTTTTAACGGATTTAAACCCAATACCTCATATTTGAACAAATCGATCATATGATATAGTATTCCGATTTCGATGATTGTCAGTACTAATATGCAAATTCTTGATAAGTATGGATAATACAAAGTTTCTGCTCCTAAATGCTTTTTTGACTGAGTTTTGACCAAAACCTCACATCTGAAAATGCCGGTGTATGGGAGCTATATGTTATATACTTCCGATTTCGAAGAATTTCAGAACCTATTTACAATTGTAAATTGATGTATGACCCAAAATTTCAAATCTGAAAAATCGGTTGTATATAGGCTATAGTGGTCCGATCCGGTAAGTTCCGATATAGAATCGTTTAAACGTATAAGTGCATCTTCTTATCAAGTTTGGTTGAAATATCTTAAAAATTGAGGAACTAGCTTGCGCTCAAACAGACCGACGGACATGGCTTAATCAACTCAACTCGTGATTCTGATACGATCGGTATAAATTTCGGAAATTCGGTATAAATTTCGATGGGTCTATTTCTTCTCTTTCTGATACTTATATACTTCGGACCAAAGTTAATATACCATTTCACGTACAGGAAAGGTCGAAAAATAGGGGATAATCATCTTTGCCCTCGTGGTTACTTCAACTTGAGACATTTCTGGGCGTACTTTTAATAACCCATCTATCTTATTTGCAGTTATTGTATCTAATAACTGCGAACTCCATGTCACTGGTAGCCTTTTAAGTATCGGTTTAGCACAATTAAGCTTATTTGTCAATAGAATGAATCGCATTTTAGATCTTATATCTCTAAGTAATAATAGAAGCTACCGGCTGTCGGAATGCACCTTTGCGATTTCAAAGACAAATGTCCATCATATTCGGCCAGTATTAATTTTAGAGTATTGCGAATTTTTTACTATTTCACAAGAAAACGGACGTCAAGCTTTCGATTATAATATATACAATTTCGACTATTTAAATTTATTGCTAGAAAGTGAAAATTAGACTGGTATATTTGCTAATACAGACACGGAAAATGCTTATAAAGTTTTTAAGGTGCGTATATATAATTTGTTTGTTGATAATATTCCCATCTTCCTAGCCCAGTTTATAAGATACCATGGTACACGAAAGAATTGAAACACCTAAAAAAATTTAAATCTAAGTTTTTCAAAAAATTTATGCCGAATAAGCTCAGCTCGTGATTTTGATACGATCGATATAAATTTTGGTGGGTCTATCTCTTCTACTTCTGGTACTCACATACTTCGAACCAAAGTTAATATACCTGCTAGGTCGATCTACCTCTGGGCTCTTTTCGAACTATGACGCTCTCATGACGCTGCAATCGGGAATTTCTTGAGGAGTTGCACAAAGCTTTAGCTAACAGATCAGAATGGTTTCTCAGTTTTGTGAGATAATTCGTCTGCTTACATCCAACTTCAGGCTTAACCAGTGGGATACCAAGGTCCCTGTGGATATTTACGTTACGAACGTACCCTGGAGTGCCCGTTAGTGCCTTCAGATTTTTGACTATACCCTCTATATTTTCTCAATATTACTTGCACAGGTTTTACTTCACAATTGAATAATATATTTATTGCTACGATTTTTTCGATGATTTCCCAAATCCTTCGAGTTCAATCACTGGATTGTTAAATAAAAGCCACCAGCTAGGCTCGCAGTTTCTTGTTTTATAAATAATTTATTAAAAGTTATTTTATTACTCATTAATTCCCAATTCACTTCACTATTTACAATCACTTGTATTACAACTTTCACAATGTACTATTTTTATTACTTCACTGTAGTGTAATCGCCAACGCGTTTTCCTTACGAATGATAAGCTTGTGTGTCGTCCTTATATACTAGTCGCCATTTCGCAACCAACCGCCTGTATTGATCGAATCGTTATCGATAACGAATGTTCTCTATTTACGCTCTTGAACATGGCAGTTATCGGCTTGTCTCTCTCGTCTGGCATTCACTTTACATTTTCGCCACCCTGTCCTCCATCTAAGTCTGATCGTCCCGATCAGACACGTTTGTTGCTCCAAACGCTGCAAGCCTTTCTCAGTGGAAGCAATTCATCTTGCTTCTTGGTCTCCTAACAGTCTGGATTCGATACACTACTTCGTTTATTCGTTTGATGATCTTCCCAAATGCATTGAAGTTTGTGGATAAACCTTTCTTCCGTTGTAGATTGTAAAGCAACACTAGATCTCCATTTCGGAAGCCTTCGGAGTTCATCGCTTTGTCATACCTGGCCTTCAATTTGTAGTGATTTAGCGATATTTGGTCCATTAGCTGCTATGCACTCCTTGCAGTTAGCAATCCACTCAGCGATCGATTGACGACAATCAACCCAATAGAACCACTGCTAGATCTTCTCCAGCATTTTCTTAATGCAGATATTAACCACACTGCTCCATTGAGCCCAGTATACCTTCGCGATAGGACTTTCCGCTGCCATTTGTTCCTTACTTTGCCGTCTGTTCACCTTCAATCCGTGCATCACTTTTTATTTGGCTTGCCTCCCACTTTTCTGCTCTTGTAATTGTCACTCGCCGGTCGTCTATAATTCCCTCAGCTTTTGAGCATTGTCTTCGAACTTTTTCTTGTCTGTTGGAGCCCGACTTGCATTCGCGTGCGAACTGGGAGCATAGATGCTTCACTGTGTAAGTGGTACGTTGCCAGCAACGTTTCTTTGTCTTTCCCCCAGGTGCTACCGGCTAGCGATTTGAGGATTTTGTTGCGGCTTTGTACTTTGGTAGCAATTGCAGACGTATGCGGAGGGAAGGAGTGCAGGCTATCGAATGTTACTCCCAGTAACTTTGGGTTGTTCGTGGTCGGAATTTTTACGCCATCGACCTTCACATCGAGTTCTAGCCGGTACTCCTTCGTCCAGCTGGTGAAAAGGGTGGCACAGGATTTCGCAGGTTGTAGATGTAGATGTCGTGCAGCGAAGAAGTTGGAAAGGTCGGAGAGATAGCAGTTTACTGAAGAACAAAGGCTATCAATATCCTGGCCAGACGCCAAAATCGAACAGTCATCGGCGTATGAGATCAGCGAGACACCCTCTGGTGGTGGAGGAAGCCCCGAGATGTAAAAATTAAACAGGATTGGGGAGAGGACACCACCCTGCGGAACCCCTTGTTTAATTTTCCGTAGCTTAGATGTTTGACCTCGAAACTCAACCGATGATCGTCGACCACTCAGGTAGTTCATGGTCCACCTCTTCAACCTAGGTGGTAATGAGGAATCCTCAATGTCCGAAAAGTCCAGTGCTACTAGGACAGTTCGCGCACAGGGTCGATTTTGGTTGAGGCCATGAATTATCTGGGTGTTTATGGCGTTAAGTGCAGTTGTGGTGCTGTGCACTTTTCGGAAGCCATGCTGATGTGTAGCTGGGCTCAGATGGTGTGTGAGGGACGGGAGCAGCAAGGCCTCAATTGTCTTCGCTACTGGGGAACGGAGGGATATCGGACGATAAGAGTCTCCTTTATTTGCAGGTTTCGGCGGGACCACTCTACCCAGTTTCCACACGTCGGGTGTAATTAGGGTGGTCAGGGACAGATTGAGAAGCTTGGTGAGATATTCCAGATCAATTCCTCGACGAGCATTTAATAGGCAATAATGTCAAAGATGGTGATGCGGGAGTGATGTGTGGATTTTGGTTGTTGCTGCTATGCTACTCGCTTTAATAGTTGCCGCACGTTGGCGAAAGTGTAGTATTTACATGCGGGGCAGACTCCCACGGCAAGGGGCAACATACATATCACCTCACAAGTGGTATGCAGATCAGAGCACGACCGAAAGTGGCACCAGTCAGTGCACGAATTGCAGTTGACTGTTGCCACGTTTCGATGTACCAGTGTCTGATACATATACTGCGCGGGGTACTAGGAGATGTGGGTAGCCTCTACACAGGAGGTGGATCTGAATGCTGCGGGAAGCTCCGTTGGGTCGTGGAGGTCTTGGGGGGTTACTCAAAGTGAGTAATTGTGCTGAAGGTACAGCAAGGTAAGCTAAGCGTTGGCAGAATTGGGCCACCTAACGCGTGGTATACTCCCTAAGGGTCTTAGGCCCGAACAGGTCTTAAGATGGCTCCAAACATTGCAAAGGTTGCATCTAACCGAGATTCAAGAATTGTGGAGTCGTCTTTGGCACACGCAGCAGAAATAATCTGTGGTGGTTTCTACACCAGCCCTGAAATGAAGAATTTGAAGCAACTCTGCTACTTGGCGTTGCTCGGTTGATGTTTTAAGAGTAGGTTTACCTAGGGACCTAAACCGGGTTAGGTCGCCGAAAGGTCGACAGCCCTTGTCCGGATAAAATCAAGGTCAACTCCGACGCGCAGAACCAGCTGCGGTAAGGGTCGTATGTGCGCCCAGTAATCATTTGTGTTCATGATTGGCATACTCATTTCAACAGGCTTTCGAAGAAGCAAAAACTATAAGAAAGTCGTAAGTAAGTCTTACTCTCCAAAAGAGAGAAATTTGTTTTGGCAGTTACACAGTTTGTTAATGGCTTCTGCTAAGAAGTATTTAAAAAAAACTTTTTGTCTCTAATTTTATATTATTAATTTATTGGTTGTATTTAACAATAATGAAAGTTAATAATGTAGTAATTTTATTTGCTCCATTGCCAGCGAACCCAAAAAAAAAAAATACTAGTAAAAATTGCTTTGCAAAAATTTACGTTTACAATTTGAAAAAGCCTTCATGGAATACGAAAATTTATCCAGTAAAATTTAATAATTAACATTTTGAATAAATTTTTTGGATTAATTCTAAAGATTATGTTCCTCAAGTACTTATTCTTCTTTTAAGAGGGTCGTTTTCGAATAATTGGATCATTGAAATCCGACAACTCGAAATAATAAATTTACAGTATTTACCATATTGGAATTTTTAGTAACTTTCGTTTTGTTGATGTAAAAACAAGGACTATCGTGATTCAGTAGCAACTTGTGCAGGGATACCATCCGGAAGCATAGCGAACAAAATTAACTGTACTTTCAAAATGCATAAACACAACATCATTCTACAATAGAAGAGGAGAACCAGAAAACAATACTTACGTTTAAATTGGCCTGCAGAAAAATGTAGACTTATAAGCGAATCTTTTTCACTAATATCAACCTTCTCTAGTTTAGTTTGCGTCACTTCGGGGGTTTCGTTGGTATCTGCATTTTTTGTCACCATTGAAGATATAAATTGTTCTTGCTGTTGTAGAGTCTCCCTAGAAAAATATTATAGTTTTAGGATTCGTAATAATATTAAAGAGGTATTAATCATCTTACTTTATTAAGGAGCCATTAACCTCACTTGTTGCCTTTATGTAATATATAATATGCTTCCCTTGATAGTGTTCTTGAATCAAAACTTGATCTGCTATTTCTAATGGACATTTCACATGCGTTGCAATTAGGTACCAGTGTCGAAACCAGTGCAAGAGAAGTCGTAAAAGTCCAGCAGTAAAGCAAACACAAAACCAACATAGCAGAAGGCGTGTTCGCGAAAGCTTATAGCCCGTAATTTTCATTTCATCATCTTCGCCAACATTTAGTAACCCAACACTAGATTTACGATCTGAAAAAAGACAAATACATAACTTATAATTAAAAATAGCATCTTCCCAAAAACCAACATGACTAGTTTCAAAGTACGAAGATCAAAAATCTAGACTCGGTATATAACCTGTATATTTTTCTTACCACACATTGAAGTTAAAAACTTCAAATAATACTTTATTTTATTAATTATATATATATACATATATAAAATTGGGGCTTTATCATCGCTGAACAGAATTTAGTGCCATGCCTCTTGATATTTTTCCAATGGGGGAACTTACTGTTTATTCTAAGCCGCTGCCGAACTTCCGATGGATGTTTGTTAGGAGCCTTTATTTCAAGTCAGAAATACACTCGAGGACGAACGCAGATAGAAAATTTAATTTTCTATAATTTTGGTCGTTGGTCGGACTAGGACTTGAGTCTTGGCCTTCCGATTGGCAGTATGCACTGCTAACCAATCGGATATTCCCGTTATTATTATATTTATTAAATAAACGCTGGCGATGAGTTTTCTTTTTATGTATTAAATTGATTTGTTAAGCCTACAGTATTTTATAAACAAACATTAAATATAAATTTTGTTCAAAAATTGTTGTAAAGGAAAGTGTGCATCGATTTTAGAATCCAAAACGGTGCGGTGTTTGATCTAATTGAATCTATAGGTAGCGATGTGAATGAATTTTCAGGAAAAAATTGTCTTTCTTTTTTGTGTTGAAATTACAAATTTCTAGATTACATACACAGTAACATCATAAAATGCAATTTCTGGACTAAATTAATTTTTTTGTGTGTGAACGTACTTCCGATATAGCTCAGTGTAATCCCCTACACTATGGCTTATCATGGTAATTACAATATTATTTGCTTTTAGTGAAATTATTGAAAAATTTAATAATTTAGTCCATGGCTTTGGTGAACAATATCTCTAGTAAATATTCCAGCCTGCAGACACCATTGATTGAACTCACTTTCTTGTCACCTACTGAGTTGATACCTTCGTATTTTATTTAAAAAAAAATTTAATATGTATGTATGATGAATATCTTATGCAAAATAAAAAAGACATTCTCGAGGGATACTGAAATTTCTTTTTGCATGAATCTAGTTTATAAATTATTTTGAATAGTTGGATGCTCGTCGGTTACCAACCGTTGACAAATAGTAAGGCTCAGGCGGCAATATACAACACACAAAGTAATGAATTATAATGAATTATAATATAGTAATAACTAAAGCATCATTTTTTAGTAATTGAGGCCCCATGCGGGCTAGGGGTTCAAGAATTTACCGTCGGTAAGGCATGTCTGTAGTAAGAGGCGACTAAAATCCAAGACTGTCACTCCCGCAATATTCCCCTAAGCCCGATTTAGGGAATTTTTCTGCGGTTACAACAACCACAACAATTGAAGCCTTGCTTTTCTATCTTTCACACACTATCTGAGCCTAGAATAACAAAACCATCGACCCTGCTCGCGAGCTAGCTTCGTAACACTTTTGACACGGTCAACCAAGCAGTGCTCCTATCCTATCGGTACCGCCGGGTTTGAAGAGTTGCCGATAATCATCGGTATACTTTCGAGGTCAAAATTCTAAACTCCATAAAATTAAACAAAGGGGTTCAACAGGGTGGTATCCTATACATTGCTGTAGAAATTAATATTTTGAGTCTCTCAACACCACCAGAGGTTTCTCTTTGATGTTGTTGTTGTTGTAGCGGCAAGCCCAGTCCCGTTTAGGGTCAGGCAAGTTCAGCTTTAGTCATCGAGGTCATCTAACGGGAGGCCCAGGAAACGTGCTGTTTCGACGGGATCGGACCAAAGGGAGAGGGGTGTTAGATGAGTCGGGTTAAGTGGGCATGCAAAGAGGTGGTTAGTGTCGTGCGGGGATTCTTTGCATGCGGGACATGTGTTAGGTATGTCAGGGTCGAGTCTGGATAGGTAGGAGTTAAGCCTACTGCAGTATCCAGATCTTAATTGTGCCAAGGTTACGCGGGTCTCACGAGGCAACTCGAGCTCTTGTTCTGCAATGGGTGGTGGTTTGACTCCGAGAACACCATTCACTGGAAGAGAGTTCAAGAAGGTGTTAACGGACTCTCGGTGAATGGTGTTGATGGCCTGTCTGTACGCCGTCCTGTCCAGCGGGTCTTGTCTGTATTGCTGTATGTCGTCGCGGTAGTCAAGTACTCCCTTTCTGATGTGCCTAGGTGGTGGTTCAGCTTCCAGTAGGTGCCTGTTGGGATGATCCATGCGGTAGCATCCAAGCAGGTACTGCTTACACAGCATAACATTATGCTCCTTAACTGGGAGCATAGATGCTTCACTGTGTAGGTGGTGCTCCGGCGCCATCAGGAGGTTTCCCGTCGCGGTCCGAAGGGCGGTGTTCTGGCAGGTCTGTAGCTTCTTCAGCTGCGTCGTGCTAGTCCCCGGCGTCCAAATCGGCGCAGCATAGTTTACGACCGGCCGGCCAATTGCCTTGTACGTCGCCAGCAACGTTTCTTTGTCTTTCCCCCAGGTGCTACCGGCTAGCGATTTGAGGATTTTGTTGCGGCTTTGTACTTTGGTGGCAATTGCAGTCGTATGCGGAGTGAAGGAGTGCAGGCTATCGAATGTTACTCCCAGTAACTTTGGGTTATTCGTGGTCGGAATTTTTACACCATCGACCTTCACATCGAGTTCTAGCCGGTACTCCTTCGTCCAGCTGGTGAAAAGGGTGGCAGAGGATTTCGCAGGTTGGAGATGTAGATGTCGTGCAGCGAAGAAGTTGGAAAGGTCGGCGAGGTAGTTGTTTACCGAAGAACAAAGGCTATCAATATCCTGGCCAGACGCCAAAATCGAACAGTCATCGGCGTATGAGATCAGCGAGACGCCCTCAGGTGGTGGAGGAAGCCTCGAGATGTAAAAATTAAACAGCATTGGGGAGAGGACACCACCCTGCGGGACCCCTTGTTTAATTTTCCGTAGCTTAGATGTTTGACCTCGAAACTCAACCGATGATCGTCGACCACTCAGGTAATTCATGGTCCACCTCTTCAACCTAGGCGGTAATGAGGAATCCTCAATGTCCGATAGTAGCACTGAATGATTCACTGTGTCGAAAGCATTCGACAGGTCCAGTGCTACTAGGACAGTTCGCGCACAGGGTCGATTTTGGTTGAGGCCATGAATTATCTGGGTGTTTATGGCGTTAAGTGCAGTTGTGGTGCTGTGCACTTTTCGGAAGCCATGCTGATGTGTAGCTGGGCTCAGGTGGTGTGTGAGGGACGGGAGCAGCAAGGCCTCAATTGTCTTCGCTACTGGGGAAAGGAGGGATATCGGACGATATGACTCTCCTTTATTTGCGGGTTTCCCCGGCTTTAGTAGCGGGACCACTCTACCCAGTTTCCACACGTCGGGTATAGTTAGGGTGGTCAGGGACAGATTGAGAAGCTTGGTGAGATATTCTGCTCCCGCTGGACCCAAATGTTTTAGCATCAGCATGCTTATTCCGTCGGGGCCGATGGATTTGGAGGCTTTCGCCTTCCCGATAACCCCCTGAACCTCTTCCCTGGAGAAATCAAGCGTCGCGCTGGTGTTCGGTAGTTTGCGCAGACGGCGGGTTATTCGTCGTTTCGTTTTGTCGACCGAAGGGTGCAGTGTAAAAAGCCGGCTAAAATAGCTCGCGCACCTCTTCGGGTCCGACGAGGCGTGATCACCGAATGAAATTTCCACCCGATCATCACGTCGGATTTGACAACGATTTGACGGTGGTCCAGAGCTTGGTCACCCCAGAGGAGAGATTGCAGGATCTTAAGTGCCCCTCCTACTTGTTCCGCTTATGGAGATTTACCTTGTTCCGAATCTCGGCGTTGAGTTCCCTGATACGGGGATCGCCGGGATCGGCCAGGCGTAACGTGTCGCGCCTTGTCGCCAAAACCGCCCCTTCGGTGGGAAAATTGGGGCGGATTTCCGCGATTCGACCTGCAGGTATGAAGCGGGCGGCAGCAGACACGACAATTTTGCGGAAAAGCTTTTCTGCAGGGAGGACGTTGGTGGGAGTGGTGAGAGCACTGAAGGCGTTCTCAGTAAATTCCGTGAAGACGGGCCAGTTAGCTTTGTTAAAGTTAACAAATGTCCGGTGGTCCACGGAAACGAAGTCGGGAGGCCTGTCAATCGAGATGACTATGGGCAAATGGTCTGATGCAAGCGTAAGCATAGGTCGCCAATCTATGCAATTTATCAGACCAGCGCTAGCTATTGTAATGTCAGGCGAGCTATGGCAGTTGCCCATAATCCTGGTGGGGGCTTCGTCATTCATTGTGCAGAATGTCGAATCGTCTATCTGTTCCGCCAGCTCCATTCCTCGACGATCATTTGACAGGCAGGAATGCCAAAGATCGTGGTGCGCGTTAAAGTCGCCCAAAACCAAGCGGTTTTCGCCTCTGAGTAGCGCACCTACATCAGGACGGTATCCAACTGGGAAACTTGTAACGGGAGGAATGTATATACTAAATATTTCGAGCTCGACATCGCCTGACCGGATAGCTATGCCCTGACATTCTAGGGTAGTATCCCTGCGGTCGATGTCGCCGTCGATAAGACGATACTGCACGGTGTTTTGTAAAATGAAGGCCAAGCCTCCACCATGATCTCGTTCGCGATCTTTCCTTATGATGTTGTAGCCAGCCCGGCTCAGAAGATCTGAGCGGGCGCTCAGTTTGGTCTCCTGGATCGCGGCTATTGGCAGGCGTTCCCGGCTCATGAAGTCAACTATCTCGTCGATCTTTCCTTGGAGTCCGTTGCAGTTAAATTGTACTAGTCTAAAGTGTCTCGGGGGAACGTTCGTAACACGGGGGGTGAGGGAGTTGTGCGTAGATCTTGTCTGTTGCAGCTGTGTAACCCGCTGTGGTAGTTGCCGCACATTGGTGGTAGTTGGCGGCTGCGTAGTATTTGCAGGCGGGGGCAGACTCCTACAGCATGGGGCAACGAAAGCACTACTCCACTCACGAGTGGTGCGCAGGCCAGAGCACGACCAAAAGTGGCACCAGCCAGTGCAAGAATTGCATTTGACTGATGTCACGTTCCGCCGTACTATGGTCTGACACACGGAGCAGACTGTGCTCCGATGGGCCGTGGAGGCCTGGGGGGCGTTACCCAAAGTGGGTAAGTGTGCAGAAGGCACTGCCGTATGGGCCAGAGGCGCAGCTGGGCGCTGGCAGCATGGGGCCACGTAACTCGTGGTCCACTCCCTATGTGTCTTAAGGCCTGAGCAGGTCTTAAGATGACTCCAGCCATTGCACTGGTTGCATCTAACCGAGGTGGAGGAATGGTGGAGTCGTCTATGGCACACGCAGCAGAAACAATCCCTCGGACCAGGATTGGTTTCTACACCAGCCCTGATGAGAAGGATTTGGAGCAGGCCTGCTGCGAGATGTTGCTCCGTTGATGTACTAAAGCTAAAATTACCTGATGACCTAAACGGGGTTAGGCCGCCGAAAGGGTGACAGCCCTTGGCCGGATAAAATCCGGGTCAACTCCGGTGCGTAGAACCGGCTGTCGTGGGAGTCGTTTTCTTTCTTTCTCTTTGATCATATATGCCGGTGATTGTTCGACATCGGAGCCTGGGCCAGGATATCGATAATCTTTGTTCGAAAATAAACTGCTATCTAACCGACTTTTATCACTTCTTCACTGCAGCATATTTACAATTACAACAAGCGCAACACTTGGCCACCCTTTCCACCAGTTGGACGAAGGAGTATCGGCTCGAACTTGATGTGAAAGTCGATAACGTAAAAATTCCGTCAATAAATAACCACAAGTTACTGGGAGTCACATTCGATCGTAAATTATGCTGCACTGATCACACTGAACACCGCCCTGAGGACCGTGACAGAAAACCTTCTGATGTCACTGACGCATCACTTACGAAACATCTATACTTCCAGTTAAAGAGCATAATGTTATGCTGTGTACTTGAAGCTGAATCTTCAGCCAGGCATATCAGGAAGGGATTACTTGACTATAAGGATTCCATACAGTAATTTAGAAAGGCTTTTAACGTCATTCACCGAGAGTTCATCAACACCCTCGTGAACTCTTTTCCCGTGAATGGCATTTTTGGAATTCAAGCTCCGCCTATATTTTATTACACAATTATAACTGGATACTGTAGTCGACTTAATTCGTACTCATCCAGACTTGACCCCAGCATACCCTGCATGCAGTGAGTGCCCGCACGGCAGTACCTTTTTACATGCCCCCTAAAACCAATTCATCTAATAACCCTCTTCCTCTGGTCCGAGCCCCTCGAAACAGACCATTTCCTGGATCTTCCGTTAGTGGACATCGCTGACTTAGACTAGTCTTTCCAGCTCCTAGGCGGGGCAACAACTGCAGTAACAACATTGGATTTCACTTTTACGTCGTAGTATGTGTATCTATTTAATATACCGTAACGATTTTTGTAATTAACCTCGATGATTTCCCAAATACTTCGAGTTCGACCCTGGATTGCTAAATATAAGTCCCAGATGTGTTGTTCAGCTCCTTAACTGCAAGGAATATACTCAACATTAATTTACTCCTCAAATAAATTACAGTTGTGCTCACTATGGACAAAGGTTTATTTTAGTTATATATGATCACAGATATTTTCCGCTTCACACCATTTGTGCTCTTTTAAACACAAAGTTTACTCCGAAATCATCGCCTCTGCGTTTTAGTTTCTTGAAGGGTTTATATCATGTAGCTTTGTTTTATTTTGCTTCCTTAATTATCTATTTATGCAATAGGAGTATGATCACATATAAATAAATTCATTTGATTTTTATGTTTTTCGCATTCTAGGCATTTTCTTTTTTCAGTTCGAATTGTAAAGTTCACGGGTATTCAGATTTAGTTAAGTTAGCAGCATTGCTTAATAGGATACTGTAAATAACAGTGTACACAAGCCTATTAAAGGTTTATATTGAGGCAAGTGATTATAATTATTTTCAGAAATGTAACTAACGTCGTGAACATCTTTAAAAACTTTTTTTAATGGAACACTTAAAAAATGGACTACACAAAACTATTATAAGTAAAGGCTGTTCTTTTATAGAGGTATAGAACTTTAAGTTGACATTACTTTTAAAGATGGCGACCTATTTAACAGCTGTCAAGTGATTTATTGTCATTTATTCTCTCCTCCGCTCCAGCCGTGGCGGTCATATGCCAGAAATCATATTCAAAATGTAATGCCACAAGATTATCTTTCGGATAAATAAAATTCATGTCAATCGAATAATTCATCGTTGTTTTATTGCAACTTAAAGTTCTATACCTCTATAAAAAACACCCTTTATATACAAAACAGTTTTGAATGATGCTGTCGAAACAAATGCAGCGACGTCTAAACTGAAAAAAACAAACAATATTCATATAAATACTTATAAATACTCATCGGAAGTGGTTATGTTTGCAAAGTGAGAATGAGAAGATATAAACCCGTCGAATTTGTACCGATGAAAGCTGAGTTGATATGTCCCTCCGTCACTTTTAACGCAAACTAGTATTTCAATCTTTTGAGTTGTTTATATGTATTTTTGTAATGCATGTGATATAGGTCTACATCGGAATGTGTACTGTTTTACTGTAAAGTTTTTTTGAGGGTACGATTCCTTGCGGGTACGATTTACTGAGAGCGCGAATAGTGAAGAGAAGTGCAGACATTGATCATCGAATAAATGAAGCACTCTGACAGCAACATGTTCCGAAAAGTAGAGGAACAGAAAAGGAGAGTATCACTCTGTAAAACTTCGACTAATTAGATTTTCCCTCCATGTAAGTTTTCGAGTATTAAGTTTTTGTTTAGTGATATCAGTGATGTGAATGCCGATAAATTTCTTTAAAAATATGTATTTTATGGATTTATTAAATTTATGTTTTATTCTATGCATCTTAAAATCTAAACGCTTGTGTATTTGTAATTCATATATATTATTGAAATAATGCATCTCATATTCATATTCATATATTTTTGAATTAATATAAAATTGAATTCTGCGCAAAACGTATTCAAGCTAAATGAAAACTGAAATAAAAGAAACGAATAGGAGTTTTCTTTTAAACCCAATCAGCAAAAGAACTTTAGGTAGGTTATGGAATAACATGAAAAACATTAACACAAATATAGCAACATGAAATAATTAAAATTGGACACTTGCGAGCTACATAGTCAGTTTTGCTATACATTGAAATTTTTCATATAAAAAAAAATGTTAAAGAAAAATACTGTGTTTTCGCATAATTTGCATAACAATGGATTTAGCAGTTGTCCTAAAAGTTGCTATTTAGGACATTTTTAAGCGACACCCTGATAGATTATTATAGCATTAGCATCTACATCCCATACTAGGACCAGTTCACTACACATATATAGGATCGATTTTTGAAGCACCGGGACATCCTGACATACTTTGTTTGTCTTTTTCCCAAAAGAATGCCTGATTGCGATGAAACGTTTTGTAAAGCACTGTTCCAATCATATCTAATGAATGAAGTTTTTTGTTTGAAGAATTTGGAGGGAACGAGTCGGAGGTATATACATCCAAATCCGCTTGAAGACTTAGACGTTTGTCAAAAATATACCTTCTAAATATGCACCAAATTTTTCGACCGTTACCACGACAGCAAGCGAAAGATCTTTTTCCACAATAGCGACTCTCAAAATCTCACTTGCTTCTATTGTTATCCTTCGCACGGCCCAGCTCTAGTCTGACCTAATTTACGATTCTCGCTCATACACTTATACGCAATTTGTACAAAAAATACTCACTCAGTTCATATTTATTATTATTTTTAACTAAATACGTTTATTTAACAATTTTTTTCGGAACAACTTGTTTTGTTGAGTGAATTCAAATTATAGGCCGTCTGGGCGTTCTTTTACAGGTGGGTTGCAAAAAAACGCCAGACGTTAAGTAATTGGCGCTTTATAATCGTTGAAGTGATTTTCAATGCAGCTCCGTTCCAATTCGGGCTGTGCGTTGTGATATATTTGCCACATTAGGAGGGACCTACAGTTTATTCTAAGATAAAAGCACACCAGCTTTTAAAGTCAGCGACACAGTATCCGGTCGTGGAAACAACGGAAGATTTGTACTCCGTAGGTAAGATGAGGTGGAGAGCGACGTGGCACCGAATTACAATATCCGTGACGTATAACTCGTCACGTAATAATGTGTAAAATGGTATTAAGACATCCGTGAACGTAGCCTACGTCACGTAAGTTTGGACTATAACAACTACAATTGAAATTGAACGTACGATTATTTCGAACTTTCATCCGTTCACAAATCTAAGCAAGTAGAGAAAATATTTAAGTTAGTTAAAAATATGGTTAAGTATATAAAATATATAAAATATTGCATATATTATTATTACGCGCAAGGCATAGAGACTGAGGGATGAGCTGACTAGACGCTTTAACGCCGAAGACCATCAGTTAAAGATGCGAAGATTTGGAAAAAGGTGGAGTACATAACTTTACTCTCATAACGAAGTTTTAAATAACCCTTTTGTCTTTTGTCAAAACGCCGAAAAAAACGAAAAGGAACGATCGCTAAAAAAAAAACTAAAAGTTTTTTAACTGAGTACTTTATTAGTTTTAACATTTTTTTGTGGAACATTGTGTAAATATGTATGAAATGTTCCTTAATATGCATTTATATGAATTTATAGTTGTAGATGGATTTGATTGCCAAATGTAGGCTGAAGTAGAACTTATTGATTGAATGAAATGTATCAATTCTTTTATTTTTAATATAAAATAAATTAAATGATTTATATTCTTAGTATAATATAATTAAAACAAATAATTTAATTTTTAATATTCATTTTCGTAACAATTTTTATTAGCTAAAGTATGTTTAATTTGATCTCTTATCTTATAATGACTTCTGAAAGGGTGTGTTTCTTGAATTACATACATATGTATCTAGTATTTCAATTCAAATGTTTTTCAAGTTTTAATTAATTTTAAAGTTTACACATACATGTATATTTTACACATTGGTAAATCTTGCTATTCTAATGGGGTTGTACCTTCCTTTCCTATCATACCCTGAAATTCTCCATTTGCCCTTGAAGGTTCTGTTAGTCCATTCGATAATACACCCCGCTTTGGAGTGATTTTCGTTGAACAACGCTTCATTGGATCCATCTCATACACTTCTATAAGGCATAATACATCATGGTTCAAAAGGATAGTCAGATAGTCCTCATCACTTGTTTATTTATTTTAGAATTAAATTTGGAAGTTCCATATGTGACTTAAAATTATAATTCAAACACAAGTGGATGTTAAAATCTATTGCGAATAGAAGGAAAATTACGTTCCGTCTGCTTTCGAATGTTAGAATCCAATTCCGTTCAGTCGTACTGATCACGTAAAATTCTTTCGTACGATTGCCGATATGTTAACGCATGTTCTAGTTCACTTGGCGCCAAACAGCGAAAAGAGAAAAGGAACGACGTACTATTGTAGACTCGGCTATAATCGCGTAAGTGGTACCTACGCCAATGAAGAAGAAGAATTAGTTTCCAATTATTATATCTTGCACTGATGTACCTGTCCCATATTTCCGAAACCAAGGAAAGTTTATTTGTGTGTTGTTGCATCTACATCTATCAGTTCTGTAGTCCAAACAATAATTTTTAGGAATTTCTACAACTTATTTCTTAATTAATTATGTATAATAGTTAATGTATAAAAGTTAACTCCATAATTGCCAATGAAGTTATGATTCTTCATTATATTATTGGAAACAGCAATATTTAAAAAAAAAAATGAAAGTTTAATAGACTAGCTTAATTGTAGCGTAAGTTGTTGTCTGATCGACTACGCCAGTGCCCGAAATATGGTTGACTGTAGTACTGGATTTTAGCATAACAAAATTTATGAAGCTAATTGGCTATCTCCGGATCGAAAACCTCGCAACCAGATCGATCATGTTGTGATAGATGGACCACAAGTAAGCACTTCATAATCCAGATTATTTTCAATCAAGACACGACTTAAAATCGACATATCGAATTCTTGACCTGACCAAATACAGGTTATTCAATATCCATACACCACAAAATCCCGACAATACTTTATCCAGAAAGGGGTAAATACTGTTACGATTTTGCTACGTTAACCTCGATGATTTGCCAAATCCTTCGAGTCCGATCACTGGATTGTTTAATATAAGTCTCCAACTATGTTTGCAGTTTATTGTTTATAAAGGATGTACTCAATGTTCTTTATTACGCAATAGGTAACAATTCACTACACCATTTACAATCACTTATATTACAGCTTTCAATATGTTCTATTTTTACACAAAGTAGTGCAATCACCAACGCCTTCACTTTACGACTGATTCACTTTGTAGTTGTGTTTGGCCCTTATATACTGTTCGCAACTGCCGCCTGAAATAATCGAATTGTTTTCGATAACGAATGCTCTCGATTCACGCTCTAGAACACGACAGTTATCGGCTTCTCTCTTTCATCTGACATTCGCTTCGCATTTTCGATACAAAACGTTACTTCGCTTCAGCCAGATTTTGAATTCAAAATTAAAATTAATATTGGCACAATAGGACAGATACTAATTGATATACAAATTCAAAAAAATTTGTTTAATGCAAAAAAACCATAATTGTTTATATATATTAATATATATAAATATATATTTTAGCTTGCGCAACTAAACATTTTAAAAACTCTACATTGAAAATAAGCAAAGAACGTGTATATATTTTAAGTACTGAAAAGGCGACTTCGGATAGGTATAATTAGCAGTATTTATTAGTCCATATTTAATTTTTTGTATTTTTTTTTTATATAAAAACTATCAACAAAAATTATATCAATAAATATTTAACACGTTGGCTGCCAATGTATCACCGGTGATCACAACAAAAAACTACTCCCAGTTGCCAAGCAAAAAAATACATGTTGTGCTTTGAATTACAACGGGAATTTTTTACCATGAATAAAAGTCATGCACCCAACGCGTTTGAGCATGTTGTTTGCTGTGATCACCGGTGATACACTTGCTGTTTTTTTTTTAACTGTTATTTGTTTTTTGCAATGTGTATCACCGGTGATAACATTGCGAAATGGAAATCAGTTCAAGTATTCAGTTACGACAGAATGGGATTCGCCTGCCACCGGAGTGACTTTGAAAAATTTTGAGGGATGCATAAATCTACCATATGCTTCGCACATGATGCCGGCTCGCCATTTGAGTATTATAGAAAGTTTTTGACCGATGATATCTTGGATATTATTGTTGAAGAGACAAATAGAAATGCTAATTATCATATATGTGGGATCAGTACTCGCAGCAGCAGTAGGATGAATAAGTGGAAGGATACGAATCGTAAGGAGATCATGGAGTTTCTTGCCATAGTCATATGGGTATGGTAAAATACCCTTCAATGGAGGACTATTGGAAAGCAAATACCTTGTTCAAAAAGCCATTCGTCCCACACGTTATGGCTCGCAACCGGTTCCAGATCTTGATAAAATGTATTCACTTTGCAGATAACGCTCAGTCGTCTGAAACCGTGTCTAAAACTTTTAAAGTTGACAAACTCTTGCAGGAATCAGTTGTAACCCTTAAACGAAATAAACCAGCTGGAAAAAACCTTGTTATTGATGAAAGTATGATACCTTTCCGTGGTCGTTTACGATTTCGGTAATACCTTCCTGGCAAAGCACATAAGTATGGCAGCAAGGTGTTCAAATTAGCAGATACAAAAGGTTGCATATATAATTTTAAACTCTATACTGGAAAATCAGATACAACCACGGGGCTTTCTCTTGCAACGAATATTTGCCTTCCACTGATGGAAGGTTATTTTGGAGAGAACCGTACACTTACGGTCGACAATTATTATACTTCTATCGAATTGGGCAATGCTCTCTTAAATAGAAAAACGCATCTACAGGGAACTCTAAGAAAAAACCGGAGAGGCTTACCTAAATTGACTAGGTCGCTGAAAAGAAGGGATAATGTTACTTTCGAAAGATCTGGAATGGTAGTCGGGTACTTGAGGGATAAAAGATAAGTTCGTTTCTTGTCCACTGTAAACAACGGATCACTTGTACCTTCAGGTAAAAAGAATAGACTCGGCCAAGATGTTTTAAAACCGAATGTAATAATGGAGTACAACAAATGCAAACAAGGTTTGTTGAGAGCTTTAAAAATCTCTTTATTTAAATACGTAAATATTTATTGATTTTTCCCACTTTAGGAATAGATTTGTCTGATCAAATGGCTTGTTACTTCACTCCTCTCCGTAAAACTATTCGCTGGTTTCATAAAGTTGCTTTTGATATTCTTTTAAATACGCATATATTTTGTATAACGAAAGTAATTACAATATGAAAATATCTGACTTTCGGCAAAATATAATTCTAAATTTAAGTGGAAAAGATAGCGCTTCAATTTCGCGAACACCTCCTCAAGGCAAGCACATTTTGACGACATCAGTGGAAGTAACAAATGACGGAAGGCGAAATAGATACCGCTACGGAGGCTGCTATTCTGAACTGAAGACTGTAACCTCTTCGTCAGCTGCAAGGAAGAAGGCCAAACCTGTATCCACATACTGCGGACAATGTCCGCGGTCTCCATTCTTATGCCTCAATCATTTTCAGCAAATACATTGAATTCATATAATTTTTTTTTGTTTACAGGAATGAATTGCAGTTTCCTATTTATAATTGAGTATTATTTTTTTAAGTTGTGTTTTACTATAAAATAAAACATTTTTCTTTTAAAATTAACTTACGTCTTTCTTAAAACTCCTTCCGTTAAGGACCCAGCCCCTAAATTCTAGAGGCCTAGGTGTGTATCACCGGTGATACATTGGCACCTGGGGGTGGTTTTTCGAAGTGATCACCGGTGATACACTGGCACCTGGCGGTAGTTTTTTGTTGTGATCACCGGTGATACATTGGCAGCCAACGTGTTAAAAGAAAAATATATTGCTAAATAATACAAATATATATCCAAACCTTGATTATATATATACATAAAATGAAAATGTTAGAACAAAGGCTTTATGTTTTCTCATTTACGTTCAAAAAACTTTATTACTTAGTAAAATCTATGGCAAAAATCCATGACCAAAAATCCGCCACGGCTTTGAATTGCTTACGCATTCACCGTATTCTCCAGATCTGGTCCCCAGCGACTATTTCCTGTTCTTGTATCTCAAAAGAATGCTCGATAGGAAGAAATTGTTGTCGAATGAAAAGCCGGTCGCCGAAATCGGGGCCTACTATGAAGCAAGGGACAAATCGTACTGCAAATGTGATATCGAAAAGTCGGAGGGTCGCTATAATCATTTTGTCACCTTTGAAGGAAACTATGTTGAACAAAGAAAATGAATGTTGCCAAAAGAGTATGTTATACTATGGTAGGCCGAGGACTTTTCAATTGACCTCTAGTTAGCCGAACCATCCATTTATATACCTCCTAGCCACACCACCCGACTGGAACTGGGATATGTTGTCACGGCGTACCGCCGGAATCTTTCCAACTGCAGGTTTCGTCAACAAATTTCAGTGGCGGACAAAAGTCTACATACACCGCCTGTATTTGTTGTGTAGAAAGTATTATCACTTGGCTGAAAAATATAGGTAGATAGTTTTATTTCAAATCCTTTTCTAATCATATGTATTAAAACAAATCCATTCTCATACATAAAATAAAAAAATAATGTTTTCTAATTTGCTAGTATTGAATTTACTTGTGGTTTAAACACATTAGCATCAACAATGGCTTCGCGAAAAGAAAAATCCATTTACGAAAAAATGTTGGTTATTCGGCACAGAAAAGAGAAGAAATCGTATAGTGAAATTTTAAAAATTTTAAACTTAAGTCCACCAAAGGTACAGACCATTGTAAAAAAATAAAAAATAAAAAATGGATCCACTGAAGATAAGCCGCGTGTTGGCCGCCCGAAGACACTAACTCGAAGAGACATCAGTTTTATTCTGATGAAGTGAATGATGATCCTAAAGTTACTGCTCCAAAATTAGCCGAAAACATCGCAAGCTCATCAAGAAAATGTGCATTTAAAAACCATTCGAAGAGCTCTGAACAATAACGGCTTCCACTGTAGAACGCCACGTAAAAAGCTTCTTATTTCTGGAAAAAACGGTAAACTTCGCTTGGAGTTCGCTAAAGCACATTTAGACAAGGCAATGAATTTTTATTAAAGTCTTGTTTACAGACAAATCGAATTTCAATATATTCTGCAGCGATGGAAGAGCAAAAATTTCGAGAAAAGAAAACACTATACTTGACTCAAAAAATATAGTACCAATAGTGAAAGATGGTGGCGGCAACGTAATGGTTTGGGGAGCGGTTGCTGCATCTGGAGTTGGAGAGCTTGTTTTTATTGAAAGTATTATGGATCCGTTGAATTATAAGTCATTGTTGGAAGCTGATCCTGAAGCCTTCGGTGGACAGTTAGGACCTTGGCACCGGCTGGATTTTTGATCAGGATAACGATCCAAAGCACACTGTCTATATTGTTAAGGAGTGGTTGCTTTGTCATGCTCCAAGGCAACTACACATAACTTCCTAGCTCAGATTTGAATGTTATTGAATATATCTGGGAGATCTTTGTGCGAAATTTAAAAAAAAAAAACTGATTTCCAGCTCGGCATTACTCAAAAAAGATCATGTTACCTGATATTAAATAAAGTTTTTGCGCTAAGTTAAGTTATGTATGTACTATATGTAGATTTGCCAATGTATGATTTACGTTTTTTTGTCTTTACTATTTCATACTTTTTTTTTTTATGATAAGGGAAAACAGTTGAAATAAATTGTATCGTTAAATTTTCCAATAAACCTATTAAACTTTCAATTCAACAAAAACAGTGGGTGTTTGTAGAGTTTTATCCGCCACTGTATATGTTTGAATATAAGCGCTAATCAGAAATACATGAACTACATGGTAATAAATAATTAATTACGATTTCAGATTTCATTTGTTTTGAAAAAAAATATTTTCTTAGTTTATCTAAAATTTATTTATAGGACAACTTTGTATAAGTTCGAGCCATTGGCTGACCTGATTTACGGAAAACCAGAATATAGAGGGGTATGGAAACTATCAGTTGATAACCCGAAGTCAACTAACAGCTGAAACCGCCAATGTATTTTTTTGACAAGTAAAACTAAGAGTTGAATTTAGATTCTCACAGCTAGTATGTTGGAATTTCGTGAGACGTAATTTCGTTTTGATGTTTTGTTTAATATCTTAAACATGTTCGCCCAAAAATGTCCACTAAATTATTATATTTAATTTTTCTTCGATGGAAAATATTTTGCCAATAGTTTGGTATTATATTCATATAATTGTGATATTTACATCTCTTCATCCTGCCTTTTTGTTCAAGTAGTACCGGAATAGAAATTCATCAAAAAAAAAAAGAAAGTGTTACGCTAATAACCAGCTTTGACGGGGTGAATTTCACATATTCCAAATTTCAATTGAATTCAACGAATCTGATAATAGCTTTGTTTTTTAAGTGTCCAGAATATAAAGAAGATGTTAAGATTGGACTTATAAAAGAACCAAACTTTTACTGCCGCGGTGATGGACAATAATCGTACGAACGATCTTTAATTTACAAATAAGTATCTCTATATGTATTGCGACGGAATCCCAATTAAAAAGGACAGACAAAAGGAGTGGCAGTGTGATGGAAAGCCCAACTACAAAGAACAGATCAAAAGAGTGGTAGTGTGGTGGAAATCCTTAGTACAAAGGACAGATGAGAATGGCAGCAACTACCATAGGCAGAAGATTTAGCGCATGAACGGAATGTCTGGACCATCGCAGCAAACAAATTGTCAGCCTGTTCTTGAGCACGTGAACAGAATGTTTACACCATCGTCAGGTATAAAAGGAGAGACAGCAGCTATCGCAGGCAATCGAGTTGAAAACTCAGTAGTAATAAATGAATAAAAGAAAATAAAGGGTTGTAAAATAAACCATTGTGTATAGTGAAGATAATTGTATTTTATTTCTAACTAACTAATTAAGAGGCCGAATGAACAAAATCATGGACTTTTATTTCGCAAACTAGTGATCGAGTTCGAATGATTCGAAGAATCATCGAGGGTAATTACCAAAATCGTTACAGTATGTATGTATAATTATTAACTATGGAAAGTTAAATAATTTACTAAGTTAATAATATCAATGAAAATTTAAATGATTTTTCATTACTACTTCAATTCGAAATATAAAATTCGAGTGTCTGCTAGATCTGAAACCTATCTACAGTTGTAGATTATGTACGAATATAGTTATATGGAGCGAATCCCCCTAATAAAAGTTATATGGAATGAATCCCCCTAATAAATTATAAACACATTTTGTTTACACTTTTGCACAGAATTGTAACCTGAGTGCGTTAGGCCAACGAAGCAGATTCAAGCGTGTGAATCTGCATCGTAGGCAAAATATATTTCTGTTTAGTTTTAAGAAATCTAGCTTAACGTTTAGCCTTAAGCAAGAATGGTTTTAATAATAAAAATTCAATTCGAAAATAACAACGAAAAGATGAAGTTCTTTTCTTTCAAACTCTAACTGGCGACGAGGATAAAGACTTACAATAAGGCATCTCCAAGTAAAAAACTTGCACCAAAACGCTGAAAAAACGCAAAAGAGCATAAAAATTTCATAAATCACAACGACAAACTCAATTTCAATTTTATAAATTATTAAAAACCAACAAAAAAAAAATAATAATAAATTAACGCAGCATTTTCAATACTTTCCAACTAACAAATTTATGTGTAATTCGTTAAAATAAAAAACAAAAACAAAATAGTTGAAAAATTAAATTACCAAAGGAAACAAATGGAGAAAATTATTTAATAATGATTAAAGAAACAAAAAGCAAATAATAAATCGTACTGAAACAAACTTAGTAAATTTGAAAAAAAAAAAACATTTTTAAGTCACCGCCGTTAAATTAAATATATATAATTATAAAATTAAAATAAAAAATAAAAGATAAAAAAAGTATGTATTAATGATTAAAAAAAATAATGGCATTTAAATTGAGTGTACCAACAAATTGAAGGAGTGAAGCAATGAAAAAAAAACAATAAAAACTGCACGGCAATCAAATTGAAAAAAAAGGATTATTTTTTTAAAATTGTCTGAATTGTAATGTTGAAATAAACAACCATACAAAAAAATCACAAGTTGAAGCATTTGAAGTTTAAACAAGTTGATGTAACTGAAGAACAAGAAGAAAACCAAAAGCAGCAGCAGTAGAAGAAGCAGAAGCAGCAAACAACAACATCATCAAGAAAAAAAAATTTTTGTAAGTTTAAATATAAAATTAAGAAACCAATATTTAAGAAACAAATAATATTTACTTCAGACTTAAAACTTGGAGGATGAGCTCCACTATTGAAAAATACTACTATGACATAAATAAATTAAGGAACAGACTACACAATAGACGATTGACTCATCAGGACGAAGGTTTCACAACCGAAGAGATAAATAGAATTTCTTTACATGTGTTCAAAGAACACCTACCTGAACCAAAAAAAACAATGATTTTCGCGAGAAATCCAGACGCGTTAGATAAAGCATTTAAAATCATCTTAGATGCTAGGCATCAGAATTACACTTCTTTGGGGTATAATCAAAAGAAAAGCCATAGTGCCTCATTTAGAACAAATTTTAGTGACGACGCAAGTGACTTTAGGAACCGAAATTCCGGCAATGGTCCTAGCAACCACAGGAGCAACAACGGACGTAACTATAACAATGAAAACAATAGTAGAAGTTTTAATTCTCAAAATGTCAATAATAGATACAATAGGAACTATAGAAACACAAACGGTGGTAGTAGTTACCGCAATGAACATAATTTTATTTGGAATGACCAAACGCGAACCTATCAGAACTCGGGCAATACCAGACAGTCCAACCAATCATTTAACTTACAACATTCGCGCGGCAACATAGATGAACCAATGGACATTGGTACTGCAGGTGTGGATTTTCACGGGGGAGACCGAAACGCCTTCCTTACATAATAATAAATAACCCAATCAGGATTCTACGTTTCATAATAGATACTGGAGCAGAGTTCAGTATCATAAACAACAACTTATGCAACCGAAAATGGAAGCATGATGTAAGTGTCACGCTAAGGGCGATGAATAAAGAATTTAGGGTAACAACAATGTGTAAATTTCCAATATTTGGGGAAATTGGTTGCAACAACTACTTTTGTGAATTTTTGGAGTATAATTTTAATGAAAACTTTGATGGGCTAATCGGTAACAATATATTATCGGATCTTGACTGTGTCGTTGATTATGGTACTAGGCAGATAATTGTTGGAAACACTTCCATTCCTATTTACCTTAATCGGGAAGAGGAGGAGTACAAAAATAAATGTGACAACGAAAACATAATAGAAATCCTCAACAATGAAATTGAATTTGGTAACAGGGACTCTCTATCTAACTTAGAGTTTCCGCACCTAAACACAGTCTATAAGAACAAACTATTATCAGTACTAAAAACATATAATAAGACATTTTACAAAGAAAACGAGGACCTAACTTTTACAAATAGAATCAAACACAGAATAAGGACGCAACATGAACTTCCCGTGTACTCAAAATTATATAGGTACCCAGAGGTACATAAACAAGAAATAAACAAACAGGTAGAAGAAATGCTGCGACAGAGAATAATTAGGAAATCTTCCAGCCCTTACAATAGTCCTATTTGGATTGTCCCGAAAAAGATGACTGCTACAGGTGCCCCAAAATGGCGCCTTGTCATCGACTACAGAAAGTTAAATAGCATCACCGTTGAAGACAGGTTCCCAATTCCAAATATAGAAGATATATTTGATAAGTTGGGAAGATGTCAATACTTCACAACCCTGGACTTGACCCAGGGCTTCCACCAAATTGAAATGGATGAAGAAGACATCCATAAAACAGCGTTCTCAACCGCAAATGGGCACTACGAATTTTTGCGTATGCCTTTCGGTTTGAAAAACGCGCCGTCCACGTTCCAGAGACTGATGAATGAGGTCTTGAAGGAACATATTGGCAAAATTTGCCTGGTCTACTTAGATGATATTCTAATATTCTCTACTAGTATAGAGGAACACTTGGAGTCTCTGAGTAAGATTCTAAATTGCTTACAGAAGGCAAGTTTGAAGATTCAGTTGACCAAATGCAGGTTTTTAAAACAAGAAACAGAATTTTTGGGATATTTGGTTACTAGCAATGGCATAAAGCCAAATCCTAAAAAGGTTGAAGCCATAGATAAAATTCCACTTCCTAGGAGTCAAAAAGAGATTAAAGCATTCTTGGGAATAACAGGTTACTATAGGCGATTCATAAGAGATTATTCAAAAGTGGCTTACCCTATGGTAAAATATTTAAAAAAGAGATCAAAAATAAATCTTAAGGACGAGGATTATAAAAAGGCATTCGAAAAATTAAAACTTAATAAAATCTGATCCTATTTTGGTACACCCGGACTTTCAAAAGGAATTCACTCTGGTTACTGATGCCAGCAATTTCGCTCTGGGAGCCGCGCTAATGCAAGGCCATAAAACAATTTCGTATGCAAGTCGATCATTGAATAGTAACGAAAAAAACTATAGCACTATAGAGAAAGAACTCTTGGCTATGGTTTGGGCAACGAAACATTTCCGCCCGTATCTATTTGGCAGAAAGTTTAAAATCAAAACTGATCACAGACCTTTGGTTTGGCTAAATAATCTTAAAGAGCCAAACTCAAAATTACAACGTTGGAAGATCCAACTTAATGAATTCGATTTTCAAGTGGAATATATTAAGGGAAAAGAGAACGTGGTTGCAGACGGTTTAAGTGGGATAGAAGGACCAGAAGACTCAAATTTGGCTTTGATAAATCTAAATGATTTGTTCGACTCTGGGGATGATAATGAAGACGGCTATATAAATACAGTGCACAGTGCAGAAACCGATGGCACAGATTTCATACAAATAACGACAAGCCCGCTTAACGTTTTTAAACAGCAATTAATTTTAAAATTTGCGGAGAGAAAGCTTCAATAAGAAAATAATATTTAAAAGAAAAAAGAGAAATATGGAATCTGACGCAGACTAGTAATTCGTTGAATATTATGCGAGAAAAACTACCACAGAAAGGTCTGTTGGTTGTTTTTTGCTCAGAAAAGAATTTATATTTAAAATTTCAAGACTTCTACAGGAACTTCTTTGCCAGGAATAACGGCTTGAGGATTATGAAAACGTACACCTTGCTAGAAGATATCACCGACGAAGGTAGAATTCTTCAAATAATAGAGGAAGAGAATTTAAGAAATAACCATAGGGGTATTAATGAAATGTTTAAAGAAATAAAGGGAAAACACTATTATCCGAATTTACAAGAAAGGATCCAAAAATATATAAACAACTGCGAAATATGTCACAAAGCAAAATACGATAGGAGCCCTATTAAATACTCCTTGAACATAACGAAAACCCCGAGTAGACACAATGAAATAGTTCACTTTGCCATATGGTACCCGCAAAGAAATGTGATGTTTTTAACTAGTATAGACAAACTTACAAAATACGCAACCGCACATCGCTTTCCGGATAGAACATGGATATCAATAGTCAATGCGATTAAAGTCCGCATCCAATATTTAGGCAAACCAGAGACAATAATTACTGAAAACGAATTAGATGTAGTTGCCGTAAAACAGTTTCTTATAGAAAATGAAATAGGTGTACACTTTACAACAACATATAATAAAACAGGGAACTCGGATGTCGAAAGATTGCATCTGACCCTTAACGAACACATACGTCTCTTTAACGCAGACACGAATAATGAAAGCAGTTTGGATGAAAAAGTCCATAAAGCAATATTGGCTTATAATAATACAATCCATTCTACTACAAATTGTAAACCGATAGACTTCATTAATAACACAATTTCAAGCGAAGGCCTTAAAGAACTCTCAGGAAGGCTCCATAGGGAAAAAATATTGAGAATGCCATTAATAACAAACAGGGAAATATAAATGACACAAATTTTGAAAATGAATTCAATAGGAACTTTAGAATTAGTAAAACCCAACCCAAATATAAAAAAATTTCCAATTACCGGATAGAAGATAATCATTTAGTACCTAGGGACAACAAATTTAAAAAAGTTTACAAAACGCAAGTTAAACGTAGACATCTCTTACAGGATAACCACAATGAAGATAACATTACTGTCATGGCTGATGGTGACGGCCCAGGCACTTCTACAGGTCAATAGGATCGACGAGAATAAGGGTTATACAATACTACAGGTAGGAAGGGTGGAGTTAGTTCACCAAGCAAACACAGTTGTGCATATTATATACCCGATTCAAATTTTAAATACAATTAATCAAATAGAAAGCAACATAGAACAAATAGACGTAGCTAACAAAGACATCTTAAAGAAGGAAATTTATAATATTAGGGCAAAACTCAAAACTATTATGCCTTCAAACTCTGACAGAAGGAAAAGAGGACTGATCAATGGAGTGGGTAATATTTACAAGTGGTTATTTGGACTAATGAACGATAGTGATAGGGAAGAAATTTTGGAACATTTAAGCTATGCGGAAATTAACACAGAACGCTATTAGCACCATAAACAAACAAATATCTATTAACACACATTAACAATGAATCAATTGAAATGATACGTAAGGCAATAAAGGATGACAGGCTCAAAAGCTTCGAAGAGGTTAGGAAGCGAAATAATGAAATTGTCAGAAGACTTCTTTATATAGATCAGATGATGAAGTTGAAGAGTTTAGAAAATAGAATACTGCAAATTCAGGAAAATATAGCATCAGCTAAGAACAACATAATTCACCCAGGGGTGCTAACACTTGAGGAGATTGAAAGATTCAAAATTGATTACTTCAAGCTAAAACTTGTAAGGATGGGCGTTATGAATTACGAAAATGACTCTTTGATTATAGCGATCAAAATTCCGGTTTTTTTTTTTTGCGACAGATTTGAAATTAATAACTCCATTACCCAACGATATGAACCTCGAAATAATCGAAAAAAATGAATTAGTGGTTACTGTGAATGGCATGACCTACACGTACGAAGAAAACCGACTGTTCAATGATTTGAAGGAAAGTAAAAACTGTATTGTAAAATATTGTAAATTAAGATATAACAATGTCACAGATATTGATGTTAATGACAATGACTTTATATTAATACAGAACGCAAATAATGATAAATAAACTCAAAATTGCGATAAGAGAAATCTTGTAATAAATAAAAATGCTATTATCAGTTTCAATAACTGCAAAATAAACATATTAAACAAAACATTTGTAAACAGAAGAAGTATTGTTAGCGAAAAGTTTTCCTATAGTAATGCTGATTTAACAGATGTAGTATTTAAGGAAGAAATTGATTTCGAAGAAATTAAAATTAACCAATTTGAAAACATAAAACAAATTGATGAACTAATGTACCACAAAAATGTATCGTATAGCATAAATATAATTTTGTTATTGATGGTTGTATTTCTGGTTACAACGCATGCAGGTTACAAGAAGTGTTGCAGAAAGAACAATAGCATTAAACTTAACCCTACTATCAAAAATTCAACAGAGACTGTTGAATCTAGGGGTGGAGTTATATGGAGCGAATCCCCCTAATAAAAGTTATATGGAATGAATCCCCCTAATAAATTATAAACACATTTTGTTTACACTTTTGCACAGAATTGTAAGCTGAGTGCGTTAGGCCAACGAAGAAATCTAGCTTAACGTTTAGCCATAAGGAAGAATGGTTTTAATAATAAAAATTCAATTCGAAAATAACAACGAAAATATGAAGTTGTTTTCTTTCAAACTCTAACTATATACACTTGGCAGAAAAAGTCTGCGTTCATCTAAGCACTATGAAAAATCGAAAACAATAAATCATTCATAAACCTTTACATTATTTTATTTAGTTCAATAGAAAGTAACTGTACACAAACTTTGGTACCAATAATTAATATAAGTTTAAAATGAGATCACATATAAACAAAAAGGTCATTCAAACCAAACAGAAAAAGTCTGCGTTCACTTCAAGAATAATCAAACAAAATGTTAAAAATTAAAAAATACATATAAGTCAATAACTTGTTGGATATCCACGTATTTTAATGACTTCTAGAAGGCGGTTTTTCATTAACCCAACAAGTTTGGTTGTTATCTCTGGGCTTATAGCTTCCAATTACTCTTTAAGTGCGCTCCTGAGCTTTTCCTTGCTGGTTATACGCTGATACGCTGTTTAATTTTTGTTTTCTAGTACATCCCATAAGTGCTCAATAGAGTTAAGATCAGGTGATTGCGGGGGTGTACGCAGCTGTTTAGGAATATTGTACAGCAACCAAAGCTTAAGAATTTCTGCTCTGTGCTTCGAGTAATTGCCCTGTTGGAAAGTAAATTGCACACCGAGTCCCAGCATTGCTGCACTATCTTTTAAGTTTGTTTTTAAAATATTAAGATAATCATGCTTGTTCTTGATCGACCCAATAAACTGAAATCTTCATACACCCGAACTTGCTATGCACCCCCACACCAAAGCACCTCCACCACCGTGCTTTACCATGGGTACAAGATTTTGCTTTTCCAGCGCTGTTCCGCTTTTCCTTCAAATAATCTTACGGCTTTTTATCCCAAAAATGCAAAACTTACTCTCATCTGAAAAAATAACTTTATTCCAAAACTCAGAAGGCTTGTGCTCCTTCCCTAAGGTCATCCGCTTGAGACGAGTTACTCTCGATTTATTCGTGCGACTCTGCCATGAAATCCGGTTCTTTTCAGAATTTTTGAACCGTATCTGGACATAATTACTTAATTAATTGGTACTTTAATGCAATGTTTTTGAAAATTGACTTGCTGTTAGACGTGGGATAGACTTCACAAGAATGGTAGGGTTACGATATTCTCTTTCATTGGACGACCAGAATGTGGCTTAGACTCGTAAGATTTTGCTTGTTTTAAGTTGTTTCTTACTTTCTCGACAGAGGAGTACTGTCTCTTAACAGTTTTTGCGATTTTACTTTGCGATAACTTTATCATTCTGCCACAAACCAACTATGATTTCCTTTCCCCAATTTCAATTTCTTTTCGTTTTTGTTCGATAGTCAAAAAAATAATAAGGATCTCCTATATTTATATACGCTTTAGCTTCTTCCTAATTGCGATTACTATCCTATATCATTTAAAATTAAATTAAACATAAATTATTTGTATTTTCAATGCAAAAAAACATCGCTTTTTAAAGTGAACGCACACTTTTTTTTGCCTAACTTACTTAAGTAGCGGTACTACAATCCCGTTAACATTCTTCAAATAATATTCTTCAAAATAAGTGAAAATAAAATAGTGATTGTTTAAAAATGCATAACTATTTTAGTTGAATACCTTAATACAGTGAGTGAACGCATACTTTTACTACCATTAAAGGATGTAAACGCATTGGTATCGACTATGAAATCAAAACAACACATTCAACTGTAATATATACGAGAATAGTGTATGTGAGCTAGGGGGAGATTCAGATCAAACTTCACTGGCAGTGCTGTCAAACACAATTGCTATTTTATCTGGTATTCAAGAATCATGGCATGTAGGAGACGGAATGGAAGTACGAGAGGATTTTGCTACATTAGAGCATGACTATGAAGAGGTTGAAGGCGATGATCAAAAACAAAGTGACAAAGCTGTTGATGAACTTTAAATTATGTTCAGTAAATAAAGATATAAAAGTTCAGGAAAATTCCTTTCTTACTTATTAGAATAAAAAATTATAATAATTTGTAAACATTGTTGTGTAAAACTGAAAGTACGGGAATGTTTTAGTATTTCTCATTTAATTCTCAAATAAATAAAATATCCTCCTCTTCTATACTCTGGTTCAAACGTCAGTAACGACATCGTCAAGCGGTGATAATGTTTCATTTAATAGTCTCAGTCTCATTTGATAGGTTGCGACAGCTGAGTCGCATTGGCTGTTTGCAGCATATGAAACAAAAGTATTAAGTAGTAGTGTATTAAATTTATCTTGAGCCACTACAAGCATATGTATGTACGTATATTTTGTACATATTACATACACCTGAGATATTATAGCACAAGGAACTGATCAGTATTCTAATGGCGATTGAGTCCAAGTATTTGAATTCCTACTATCTACTACGATCTATAAAAAAAAAAAATGGACATTTTTTTGAGTGCATTTGCTCCACACGAAATTTTTTCCGCACAAAGTAGTAATAGCTAGTTTTAAAGGTAGTTGTTTACACCAAGGGCGCTCGTGAAATAACATTCTACGCTACACCCACTGAAATCGACTGACGCATATATTCACGTTTGTATGTTAACGTAAGAATAAGAATCAAAATTCGTGTTAATAAAAACTCGTTTGTTTATTGATGAGAAAGATTATTATGAGAGCAAAATCTTTAATTGATTGTAGAGTATGAATGTTAATACACATGCGTTTCATTCAACAATTACACACTTAAACATAGACTTGATCGATAATTACGTGATGACTGTCTCAGTGAATTAAAGTAGAATATAAAAAAATAAAATTAAAATAAATACAAACGTAAAAATGAAGTAAATAAATAAATTACGTCACACATATATAGTATAGCCTTTGGTAATATTATATACTTGCTTAGTTGCATATACTCGTATTCCAATATCCATATATCAAATAGAATTTTGATCACATAAACGAAATATTCATTGTATATGTAGGAGCGATATTTTTTTGTTGCTTTTTTAATAACGCACTTCCGACATTTTTTTATAATTCATTAGTATTTAATTTCAAACACTATTTATATTGTATATTCTCTCGGCTCAACTTATTTTTTTGGGCTATGGTGGGTATGTACAGGCAGTCGCAAATAGCAAATGAAACTATATTTACTATACAGTAATGAATAATTAATGTGGTATTTATATTTTTCCTTTAATTATTTTATTTGAATTATTTGTATTTTTTTCTTGATTTTATTACATATATCAACTTAATTAAGAACACATATATAATTCATTATAAATATGAAAATATTACAATGCATCGTACTCTAACTTTTTATGGCCATTGTACGCCTTTATCTTGGCACTGTACTGTTGGAATACTGTCAAATAGCTAGCGAATACTAAATACAGAGGTTTATGGCTACCAACGAGTTAAGTGCTATCCACGAGCACAATATTTGATTATGCTGAACTCAGTTTAACTATACAATATAATCAGCTTGATAAGGTAATCTTAGTTGAAAGCGACGTAATTTTGAAAAAAAAAATTATTTCTCTTTTGTGTATATAATAAATGTTATGGCGCATGGTGCCACTTGTAAAATTGCACCAATATGTGCACAAAAAATTTTATGTTAATATAGTTTAAAATTTTAATTTAAATTTAATTGTTTTAAAAGTTTTAAATATACATATATATAAATGTAGATGTAAGTACTCACGAATTACGAATTACGTCTTTTTACTATGGCATTTAACCCTATCGACAATTCTGAGCTCAATAGGGGTATTCTCTTTGTCTAAGAAATGCATGCTAAGGTGCACGGATAGGAAATTTTTCCTATCCGTGCAATGGCACAACAACAAAACACATATTGTACGATAGGAAAAATATCCTACACCAAATCCTATGTATATTTATTTACCACAGCTGACAAGAAGGAAAATGCAACCCTGTGAAGGAAAAGTAACCCTGTGCCTGTGTGGTTGTTATTGTTTCACTTGAATATGTCAAAATTTTGTAATGGGGGTGCTCTCGATCTCTAGCACAATTCCATAGGAAATATTTGCATAGCATGCATTTCCTAGACAAATAGAATGTCAAAAACTCAAAACGATGAACCCGAGTTTGTGGAGCAATTGGAACAATCTGCTACAATAAAAAAATGATTTCGTGTCTATAATCAAATTGCAATCAAATTTCTGAATAATTCCTTTTCAAATCATATTTGCCGTACCACAATAACAAATTCAACAGCAAAATCAAGAGTAAAACCAGTTTTATTCTAAGTTATGCACATTCTGATAATAATGTTGAGTATCTGAAATGGCTCGATATATATACATACAAGTCTGTATAGATGAAAGTAAACATATCGGATAATCTGACTACAAACACCTGCATGCGCTAGATATGTTTCTATTGTATAACTGGCCCTTTGCAAATTAATTTATATTAACAACTAGCAAACTCTGCCAAACGTTGCTGCGGCTTTCTGAATTTTCTATAACATATATTTTAAAGGGTATATAATCATTTTTTATTGTATTATCCATCTAGCTACAATTTGTGAGTGATGCTTATTCGCTACTCGAAGTCTTTTACGAAATTTTCAATGTGAATGCACCATTCGGCCTAACAAGCTGCAACGAAAAAACTCAAACATATTCTAAGTAAACCCATGGTCCGCTTTTCGGGAGAAAAAGTAGTGTTCATGCTAACCCAATAGGAAAGCTACTTATGTACTAAATTTAAAGTACTTCGGACCTTGAATGCGATATTTTGGAATAGGTAGGTCCCTGGTCCACTTTCTTGAATAAAGATTATTGAAACTAAGCGTAAACCTACATATGTACCCAATTTCAAGAAAATCCAGCCAAACCTTGTGCAACCTTACTACTACGGTTACCAAGTAAACAATTCCTTGTGGTACACCTACAGTTTTATCCAATACTAAAGAATACCATTGTAAATATAGGTTAATTATTTTAATCCTAATGATCTATACATGTATAAGAGGATAAATTAATATAAGTTAAGGATTATGGAATAACTTATTAAATTATTTTACTTTGTAATTTTTTTGCTGTTCTTTTTTAATATAACATTTCTTTAGGAAAATTGTGTTGAAATGAAAACTTTGTGAAATTTTTTTTTCTTTAGACACTGAAAATTATATTGAGAAAAAGATGATTGTTTTAATAAAATAACTTTTAAATATAATTTGGAAATATATTATTTCGGAATTTATTATTTGGCGCTCAAGATTGAACCTGCCTTTTAATTCATTGTGTTTTAAAAGGATTGTAAATCCTCATTATTTGGAGTAGGCAGGTTAACAAAAAAACCGTAAAATTAAAAAAAAAATTTGAAGGAGACTTGCTGGTCATCCATCATCCTACAAAAACCGGAACTAAATGAATTATTAAAAAAAAAAAGAAGATAAGAACCACAAATAAATCGTGAAACCGAAAATTCTTTTTGAAAACATCTATCAAATAAAATTTTGCATACGCTTTGCGTTTCTTAAATTTCTACAATCAAGAGCGTTTTGCAAAAAGAGCGAAAAAAAAGCTATTTACACTTTTGAAATTATTTTCATTTTCTACACTGTGTGATGGAAATCCCAAGTACAAAGGACAGAAGAAAAGAGCAACAGCAACTACCGCAAGCAGACGAGTGAGCGCATGAACAGAATGTTTACACCATCGTCAGGTATAAAAGGAGAGACAGCAGCTATCGCAGGCAATCGAGTTGAAAACTCAGTAGTAATAAATGAATAAAAGAAAATAAAGGGTTGTAAAATAAACCATTGTGTATAGTGAAGATAATTGTATTTTATTTCTAACTAACTAATTAAGAGGCCGAATGAACAAAATCTTGGACTTTTATTTAGCAATCTAGTGATCGAACTCGAAGGAAATTACGAAAATTGTTACAATGTTAAATATTAGCGAACAAGCTATGAAAGAATTGTCAAATCAAATAGAAAGCTTTACTTCAGCTTTAAACCATTTACTGTCTCCAAGTATTGAATCATATAATCCTGTTTCAGTAATCCAATGATTGATTCTGGCGATTGTTCTATGGAGCTCTGCAGCAAAGTTTGCTATTGAATATTATAGGGAAGAATCCGAAAACAATTGTTGAAATGGCTATACTCAGAAATAAAATCAGGGGTCTGCTAATACTAGTTTATCAACTAATGACTTATAGCGATAATAATAAAGTATCCAATACACTTAAAGAACGAGCAATTGAGAATGCACTGCGAGTATTTATCTCCGGTCTTAAACGTCCTCTTCTCTTCAAGACCAAAGGATCTCCCAACAGCGCTAGCTGTGGCTCAGGAGTAAGAGTGTATTCACAAACGCTACGATTTTGCATAAACGTTACGGGTAATTTGGCAACACTAACTAAACCTACAGTAACTAAATCAAATTCCACGTTTAAATAGTAGTAAGCCTGTACCATTGGATGTAGATCCACGCTTATCATTTTATCATAATCGACCTTTCTTTTAGAAAAATAATGAACAAAACCATAACGTTAATCTTCGACAGTCTCAAAGTAGTTTTGCTAAACAGCATCAGAATTTATAGTTTCAAGGGGCGGGTTTTAAGCGTTTTTGAGAATAAAGCTCTTCCCAAATACCACAACCAAAAGCTCAACGGCTGAATTATATGCCAGAGGTGAATATTGTGATTTATTTTTTGATAACAGAAATTATGATTTCCAAACTGACATTTCTAATTTTCGTGACGAACTAAGATCACTCCTGCCATTCATTACAAAGAAAATTGCGAATGGTGAAGAGCTTCACTTATTATTTGATACAGGAACGTCCTATACTCGGATTAGTTCACTACACATCTATAGGATCGATTTTTGAAGCACCGGGACATCCTGACATACTTTGTTTGTCTTTTTACCAAAAGAATGCCTGATTGCGATGAAACGGTTTGTAAGGCACTGTTCCAATGATATGCTCCAATTTTGCCAGTTACGTTCCCGCAAACATCGATAAAAGAAGTTCAAATTTGAAGGGAACGAGTCGGAGGTATATACATCCAAATCCGCTTGAAGACTTAGACGTTTGTCAAAAATATACCTTCTAAATATGCACCAAATTTTTCGACCGTTACTACGACAGCAAACGAAAGATCTTTTTCCACATTGCGACTCTCAAAATCTCATTTGCTTCTATTGTTATCCTGCGCACGGCCCAGCTCTAGTCTGACCTGATTTACGATTCTCGCTCATTATTATATTATAATTCATTAGTTTTTAATTTCAAACACTATTTATATTGTATATTCTCTCGGCTCAACTTATTTTTTTGGGCTATGGTGGGTATGTACAGGCAGTCGCAAATAGCAAATGAAACTATATTTACTATACAGTAATGAATAATTCTGTGGTCACAAGCATTAACCGCCTAAGTCGTAAACTATGCTTCCGAGCTAAATGACTTTTTATACAAAGAAGCGTTTTTGAAAAATGTAAAACGAAGCTTTAGAAAAATTTAAATATATAATCAATGATCATTACAAGCACAATGCTCAGTTAAAAAATTATAACGATACTTGCCTTTGTTTAAGAGATATTTCATGAAAAGAAATAAAGACGTTTATTGCAAATATAAAATATGGTATAATAATGACTATGTCGACTAATGCTTTTATTGCGAAAAAATTTGTTGCTCCTTGCACGTCACATATTGAGTTAAGGAATTATTGCATACCTAAATTTTACCAAGCCAAAGAGTTAGATCATTTCATTAATGCGAGTTTATTGAAAAAATTAGCAGTTTTACAAATTCATTATTTTGAATTAAATTACATTTTCAGATAACTTAAATTTGTAATATTTATAACGAGAAAAAAACGTTAAAGATGTTATTCAGCTTCTGATTCACTTTTAACTAAATCTGGATGGACATCAGTGGAGCTATCTGTTGACAAACTTTTATAAAAAAGATGGAAACATGGATTTACAAATGGTAGTAAATCAAGATCTTTTTTCTTTTGAGCTGATCTTAATGTCTTCTGTTAATATTTGTAGGTCGCTCATATTTACTGAATTTACACCACGTTTTAACAAAATCAATGTTTTAAAAGGAGCATCTACGCCTAAAGTGGTTTTATAAAGAATTTTTGCAAAATTTCTCTTTGTAAATCTTAGCCATCTAATATCTTTCCAAACGAATTTTTCTCCGTCTACATTATTAGTTCTCCACATTAACTTTGTTTTTAAGAAAAGCTGGAAATCAAAGAAATCTTCTAAATTCATTTCAATTACGTTGAATGGATTTCTGGAACGTACACTTCTTATAAAATTGAACCAATCTCGTGGATGATGTATGTTTGCCTCAGTTCTTTTCTTTTTTCTTTCTATCACAGCGTGATCCACATCGCATTCCATGTGTGTGTGCCCAGGTTCTAAAAATTTGTGATCAATAGTTTCTAAAGTCGCGTTCATTTCAAGAGCCAACATAAACATTGCGCATACGAATGAATTCTTATTTTGCCCCACACAAGAATCACTGTAAAAGATTGCATGATTAACTTGTGAAAGATTGTTTATATGTTTGAACAAGCATGATGCTATTTGATTTCCGCCACGGCCAGAAAGTGCCTCAATTGCAATTTGGTGTGCCAGTTGTACAGTCGTGTACGGTTAAATTATATGTCCAAAGCTGCCTTTTGTAGAAACTTATTGAATTTCTCAAGTATGGGGTAGGCAAGCACTGCTGCAAATCAAAAGTATAGACTTTAATTTTAGGATTATTGGAAGCGCAAGTTTTGTCATTCCTTTTGGACTCATATGCAAGATCTGCTTTACTTTGATGGGCTAAGAGTTCCTCTTCTAAATCACGTAGTAAAATATCATCGGATTCCTGGTTAGCAACAACAATTTTAGCTCTGAATTTCTCGCACGTGGAACAGGTATCAAGTGCAGGCTTCTTAAATTTTATGTTCATGGCTGTAATATATTTTTAAATTAGATAATAATAGGCGTTAAAGAAGCAATTTACTTTTAAAAATACCACTTTATGAGGAAATACTAACTAAGTTGGCTTTGTATTTATCGCAAAACAAAGTATACATTTGGGCCAGGGACATGTTTGCATGCAAGTATTGGCAACTTGTATCTCTCCTGGTATAGTGACTTTCATATCTTGGGAAGCTGTTTATGTGGTCCTTTACAAGTTGAATTTTATCATCTGTAAGCCTATTTTTTCCTCCTCCTGATCCACGCTTATCCACAAAGTTACTATCAGGATAATATAATTTCTTCGTCAAAACAGTTTTGACGAAACTGGCACTCTCATCAAAGCACTGCAGAAAGCATTTTTGGCATACCTGCATTCTCTGGCCTTGAAACTCAACATAATAAGCGGCGTGAAATTTTCGCTCACGAGGCTTTTCAGGGTGTTTTTGCATATATTGGACTTTTTTGTCGTTGATTTCAATTAAAGAACCAATGAACAAAACTCTGATTATACGTACCCAACGACCAATATTTGTCAAAAATGTTTTTTTGAAACGCAAGCGGAACTTTTGTCTTGCACTTCATGCGACAGTCAAAATTAAGAGGTGTCAATTTTCTTTCCGGCACAACAACGCCCTTCGCATTTACGTATGCCTTTCCCAAGTTCCTTCTTGTGCATGATTCTCTCCTCGAATAAGCTTTTTGGGATGTAGTCGGGGCTTCGTTGAGCACTTCATCATCATCTGAAGTACTACTATTTTCATCATTATTAGAAGTTGAGTCCTCATAGTTGGGATCTAGCACGGAGTCATCACTGTCAAAAAGTAAATCTTCCTGTAAAGTTGATTTATCTACTTCATTCTCACTGCTTTGTCGAGTATTAGAAACATTTGATGGTAAATCAGTCCCACTGCCTTCTAAAAATGACATGTGACTGCTTTCATCATAATCTATAAATTGCAAAATTTAAAGCTCCTTAGCAAAGCTATTGGTTGTATAACTCTCACCTGTTATATTTTCTTCGTTTTCCATTTAATCAGTTGTAGTTATTTTTATGAATAGCTTTATTATATTTTTTATTTAGAAAATATTCAGTTTAACCGAAACTTTTGTCTTTTTCTGACCTCTAATAAACATCTACACCAATCACTGGAAATAGGTTAATTTGAATGATTTTAAAATAACGCTTTGGCCATATCAACCTAACTGCACTTTGAATAAAAAATAAGAGCATATTTCGTTCGCAGTTGTCGCTTATGAAGACATAGCTCTCTTAAAAACTCACCAACAAAAATGCATTAACATCTTTTGAAGAGATACTGCACGTCTATGTATATTTTCACTTTGCAATAAACGTTTATCTTCACTTTGGCTCTTATAACAGCTCTCGTGTTCACGGCAAACTGTTAAAAAAACGATGTGTAAAAACAACTTAAGTTGTTATAAGCCATTTAAATAAAATAGTATTGTAACTGAACATTTTCTTAAGTGTATTTAGGCTCATATTGTAAATGTAATAGCGCTTCGTTGTGAGTTAAGCTAATATGTTTTTATTAATATTTACATTAAAAAAATAGTTAGAGTGATAGGGACTTCGCGTAAATATGAAGCTTTATTAGTTAAATATGGTAGTATACATAACTCAAATCTTTCTTAAGTCGACTTAGGCGGTTAATGCTTGTGACCACAGAATTAATGTGGTATTTATATTTTTCCTTTAATTATTTTATTTGAATTATTTGTATTTTTTTCTTGATTTTATTACATATATCAACTTAATTAAGAACACATATATAATTCATTATAAATATGAAAATATTACAATGCATCGTACTCTAACTTTTTATGGCCATTTTACGCCTTTATCTTGGCACTGTACTGTTGGAATACTGTCAAATAGCTAGCGAATACTAAATACAGAGGTTTATTGCTACCAACGAGTTAAGTGCTATCCACGAGCACAATATTTGATTATGCTGAACTCAGTTTAACTATACAATATAATCAGTTTGATAAGGTAATCTTAGTTGAAAGCGACGTAATTTTGAAAAAAAATTTATTTCTCTTTTGTGTATATAATAAATGTTATGGCGCATGGTGCCACTTGTAAAATTGCACCCATATGTGCACAAAAAATTTTATGTTAATATAGTTTAAAATTTTGTGTAATATAATTGTTTTAAAAGTTTTAAATATACATATATATAAATGTAGATGTAAGTACTCACGAATTACGAATTACGTCTTTGCCTATGGCATTTAACCCGATCGACAATTCTGAGCTCAATAGGGGTATTCTCTTTGTCTAAGAAATGCATGCTAAGGTGCACGGATAGGAAATTTTTCCTATCCGTGCAATGGCACAACAACAAAACACATATTGTACGATAGGAAAAATATCCTACACCAAATCCTATGTATATTTATTTCCCACAGCTGACAAGAAGGAAAATGCAACCCTGTGAAGGAAAAGTAACCCTGTGCCTGTGTGGTTGTTATTGTTTCACTTGAATATGTCAAAATTTTGTAATGGGGGTGCTCTCGATCTCTAGCACAATTCCATAGGAAATATTTGCATAGCATGCATTTCCTAGACAAATAGAATGTCAAAAACTCAAAACGATGAACCCGAGTTTGTGGAGCAATTGGAACAATCTGCTACAATAAAAAAATGATTTCGTGTCTATAATCAAATTGCAATCAAATTTCTGAATAATTCCTTTTCAAATCATATTTGCCGTACCACAATAACAAATTCAACAGCAAAATCAAGAGTAAAACCAGTTTTATTCTAAGTTATGCACATTCTGATTAAAATGTTGAGTATCTGAAATGGCTCGATATATATACATACAAGTCTGTATAGATGAAAGTAAACATATCGGATAATCTGACTACAAACACCTGCATGCGCTAGATATGTTTCTATTGTATAACTGGCCATTTGCAAATTAATTTATATTAACAACTAGCAAACTCTGCCAAACGTTGCTGCGGCTTTCTGAATTTTCTATAACATATATTTTAAATGGTATATAATCATTTTTTATTGTATTATCCATCTAGCTACAATTTGTGTGTGATGCTTATTCGCTACTCGAAGTCTTTTACGAAATTTTCAATGTGAATGCACCATTCGGCTGCAACGAAAAAACTCAAACAAATTCTAAGTAAACCCATGGTCCGCTTTTCGGGAGAAAAAGTAGTGTTCATGCTAACCCAATAGGAAAGCTACTTATGTACTAAATTTAAAGTACTTCGGACCGTGAATGCGATATTTTGGAATAGGTAGGTCCCTGGTCCACTTTCTTGAATAAAGATTATTGAAACTAAGCGTAAACCTACATATGTACCCAATTTCAAGAAAATCCAGCCAAACCTTGTGCAACCTTACTACTACGGTTACCAAGTAAACAATTCCTTGTGGTACACCTACAGTTTTATCCAATACTAAAGAATACCATTGTAAATATAGGTTAATTATTTTAATCCTAATGATCTATACATGTATAAGAGGATAAATTAATATAAGTTAAGGATTATGGAATAACTTATTAAATTATTTTACTTTGTAATTTTTTTGCTGTTCTTTTTTAATATAACATTTCTTTAGGAAAATTGTGTTGAAATGAAAACTTTGTGAAATTTTTTTTTCTTTAGACACTGAAAATTATATTGAGAAAAAGATGATTGTTTTAATAAAATAACTTTTAAATATAATTTGGAAATATATTATTTCGGAATTTATTATTTGGCGCTCAAGATTGAACCTGCCTTTTAATTCATTGTGTTTTAAAAGGATTGTAAATCCTCATTATTTGGAGTAGGCAGGTTAACAAAAAACCGTAAAATTAAAAAAAAAATTTGAAGAAGACTTGCTGGTCATCCATCATCCTACAAAAACCGGAACTAAATGAATTATTAAAAAAAAAAAAAGAAGATAAGAACCACAAATAAATCGTGAAACCGAAAATTCTTTTTGAAAACATCTATCAAATAAAATTTTGCATACGCTTTGCGTTTCTTAAATTTCTACAATCAAGAGCGTTTTGCAAAAAGAGCGAAAAAAAAGCTATTTACACTTTTGAAATTATTTTCATTTTCTACACTGTGTGATGGAAATCCCAAGTACAAAGGACAGAAGAAAAGAGCAACAGCAACTACCGCAAGCAGACGAGTGAGCGCATGAACAGAATGTTTACACCATCGTCAGGCATAAAAGGAGAGACAGCAGCTATCGCAGGCAATCGAGTTGAAAACTCAGTAGTAATAAATGAATAAAAGAAAATAAAGGGTTGTAAAATAAACCATTGTGTATAGTGAAGATAATTGTATTTTATTTCTAACTAACTAATTAAGAGGCCGAATGAACAAAATCTTGGACTTTTATTTAGCAATCTAGTGATCGAACTCGAAGGAAATTACGAAAATTGTTACAATGTTAAATATTAGCGAACAAGCTATGAAAGAATTGTCAAATCAAATAGAAAGCTTTACTTCAGCTTTAAACCATTTACTGTCTCCAAGTATTGAATCATATAATCCTGTTTCAGTAATCCAATGATTGATTCTGGCGATTGTTCTATGGAGCTCTGCAGCAAAGTTTGCTATTGAATATTATAGGGAAGAATCCGAAAACAATTGTTGAAATGGCTATACTCAGAAATAAAATCAGGGGTCTGCTAATACTACTCTATCAACTAATGACTTATAGCGATAATAATAAAGTATCCAATACACTTAAAGAACGAGCAATTGAGAATGCACTGCGAGTATTTATCTCCGGTCTTAAACGTCCTCTTCTCTTCAAGACCAAAGGATCTCCCAACAGCGCTAGCTGTGGCTCAGGAGTAAGAGTGTATTCACAAACGCTACGATTTTGCATAAACGTTACGGGTAATTTGGCAACACTAACTAAACCTACAGTAACTAAATCAAATTCCACGTTTAAATAGTAGTAAGCCTGTACCATTGGATGTAGATCCACGCTTATCATTTTATCATAATCGACCTTTCTTTTAGAAAAATAATGAACAAAACCATAACGTTAATCTTCGACAGTCTCAAAGTAGTTTTGCTAAACAGCATCAGAATTTATAGTTTCAAGGGGCGGGTTTTAAGCGTTTTTGAGAATAAAGCTCTTCCCAAATACCACAACCAAAAGCTCAACGGCTGAATTATATGCCAGAGGTGAATATTGTGATTTATTTTTTGATAACAGAAATTATGATTTCCAAACTGACATTTCTAATTTTCGTGACGAACTAAGATCACTCCTGCCATTCATTACAAAGAAAATTGCGAATGGTGAAGAGCTTCACTTATTATTTGATACAGGAACGTCCTATACTCGGATTAGTTCACTACACATCTATAGGATCGATTTTTGAAGCACCGGGACATCCTGACATACTTTGTTTGTCTTTTTACCAAAAGAATGCCTGATTGCGATGAAACGGTTTGTAAGGCACTGTTCCAATGATATGCTCCAATTTTGCCAGTTACGTTCCCGGAAACATCGATAAAAGAAGTTCAAATTTGAAGGGAACGAGTCGGAGGTATATACATCCAAATCCGCTTGAAGACTTAGACGTTTGTCAAAAATATACCTTCTAAATATGCACCAAATTTTTCGACCGTTACTACGACAGCAAACGAAAGATCTTTTTCCACATTGCGACTCTCAAAATCTCATTTGCTTCTATTGTTATCCTGCGCACGGCCCAGCTCTAGTCTGACCTGATTTACGATTCTCGCTCATTATTATATTATAATTCATTAGTTTTTAATTTCAAACACTATTTATATTGTATATTCTCTCGGCTCAACTTATTTTTTTGGGCTATGGTGGGTATGTACAGGCAGTCGCAAATAGCAAATGAAACTATATTTACTATACAGTAATGAATAATTCTGTGGTCACAAGCATTAACCGCCTAAGTCGTAAACTATGCTTCCGAGCTAAATGACTTTTTATACAAAGAAGCGTTTTTGAAAAATGTAAAACGAAGCTTTAGAAAAATTTAAATATATAATCAATGATCATTACAAGCACAATGCTCAGTTAAAAAATTATAACGATACTTGCCTTTGTTTAAGAGATATTTCATGAAAAGAAATAAAGACGTTTATTGCAAATATAAAATATGGTATAAGAATGACTATGTCGACTAATGCTTTTATTGCGAAAGAATTTGTTGCTCCTTGCACGTCACATATTGAGTTAAGGAATTATTGCATACCTAAATTTTACCAAGCCAAAGAGTTAGATCATTTCATTAATGCGAGTTTATTGAAAAAATTAGCAGTTTTACAAATTCATTATTTTGAATTAAATTACATTTTCAGATAACTTAAATTTGTAATATTTATAACGAGAAAAAAACGTTAAAGATGTTATTCAGCTTCTGATTCACTTTTAACTAAATCTGGATGGACATCAGTGGAGCTATCTGTTGACAAACTTTTATAAAAAAGATGGAAACATGGATTTACAAATGGTAGTAAATCAAGGAGATCTTTTTTCTTTTGAGCTGATCTTAATGTCTTCTGTTAATATTTGTAGGTCGCTCATATTTACTGAATTTACACCACGTTTTAACAAAATCAATGTTTTAAAAGGAGCATCTACGCCTAAAGTGGTTTTATAAAGAATTTTTGCAAAATTTCTCTTTGTAAATCTTAGCCATCTAATATCTTTCCAAACGAATTTTTCTCCGTCTACATTATTAGTTCTCCACATTAACTTTGTTTTTAAGAAAAGCTGGAAATCAAAGAAATCTTCTAAATTCATTTCAATTACGTTGAATGGATTTCTGGAACGTACACTTCTTATAAAATTGAACCAATCTCGTGGATGATGTATGTTTGCCTCAGTTCTTTTCTTTTTTCTTTCTATCACAGCGTGATCCACATCGCATTCCATGTGTGTGTGCCCAGGTTCTAAAAATTTGTGATCAATAGTTTCTAAAGTCGCGTTCATTTCAAGAGCCAACATAAACATTGCGCATACGAATGAATTCTTATTTTGCCCCACACAAGAATCACTGTAAAAGATTGCATGATTAACTTGTGAAAGATTGTTTATATGTTTGAACAAGCATGATGCTATTTGATTGCCGCCACGGCCAGAAAGTGCCTCAATTGCAATTTGGTGTGCCAGTTGTACAGTCGTGTACGGGTAAATTATATGTCCAAAGCTGCCTTTTGTAGAAACTTATTGAATTTCTCAAGTATGGGGTAGGCAAGCACTGCTGCAAATCAAAAGTATAGACTTTAATTTTAGGATTATTGGAAGCGCAAGTTTTGTCATTCCTTTTGGACTCATATGCAAGATCTGCTTTACTTTGATGGGCTAAGAGTTCCTCTTCTAAATCACGTAGTAAAATATCATCGGATTCCTGGTTAGCAACAACAATTTTAGCTCTGAATTTCTCGCACGTGGAACAGGTATCAAGTGCAGGCTTCTTAAATTTTATGTTCATGGCTGTAATATATTTTTAAATTAGATAATAATAGGCGTTAAAGAAGCAATTTACTTTTAAAAATACCACTTTATGAGGAAATACTAACTAAGTTGGCTTTGTATTTATCGCAAAACAAAGTATACATTTGGGCCAGGGACATGTTTGCATGCAAGTATTGGCAACTTGTATCTCTCCTGGTATAGTGACTTTCATATCTTGGAAAGCTGTTTATGTGGTCCTTTACAAGTTGAATTTTATCATCTGTAAGCCTATTTTTTCCTCCTCCTGATCCACGCTTATCCACAAAGTTACTATCAGGATAATATAATTTCTTCGTCAAAACAGTTTTGACGAAACTGGCACTCTCATCAAAGCACTGCAGAAAGCATTTTTGGCATACCTGCATTCTCTGGCCTTGAAACTCAACATAATAAGCGGCGTGAAATTTTCGCTCACGAGGCTTTTCAGGGTGTTTTTGCATATATTGGACTTTTTTGTCGTTGATTTCAATTAAAGAACCAATGAACAAAACTCTGATTATACGTACCCAACGACCAATATTTGTCAAAAATGTTTTTTTGAAACGCAAGCGGAACTTTTGTCTTGCACTTCATGCGACAGTCAAAAGTAAGAGGTGTCAATTTTCTTTCCGGCACAACAACGCCCTTCGCATTTACGTATGCCTTTCCCAAGTTCCTTCTTGTGCATGATTCTCTCCTCGAATAAGCTTTTTGGGATGTAGTCGGGGCTTCGTTGAGCACTTCATCATCATCTGAAGTACTACTATTTTCATCATTATTAGAAGTTGAGTCCTCATAGTTGGGATCTAGCACGGAGTCATCACTGTCAAAAAGTAAACCTTCCTGTAAAGTTGATTTATCTACTTCATTCTCACTGCTTTGTCGAGTATTAGAAACATTTGATGGTAAATCAGTCCCACTGCCTTCTAAAAATGGCATGTGACTGCTTTCATCATAATCTATAAATTGCAAAATTTAAAGCTCCTTAGCAAAGCTATTGGTTGTATAACTCTCACCTGTTATATTTTCTTCGTTTTCCATTTAATCAGTTGTAGTTATTTTTATGAATAGCTTTATTATATTTTTTATTTAGAAAATATTCAGTTTAACCGAAACTTTTGTCTTTTTCTGACCTCTAATAAACATCTACACCAATCACTGGAAATAGGTTAATTTGAATGATTTTAAAATAACGCTTTGGCCATATCAACCTAACTGCACTTTGAATAAAAAATAAGAGCATATTTCGTTCGCAGTTGTCGCTTATGAAGACATAGCTCTCTTAAAAACTCACCAACAAAAATGCATTAACATCTTTTGAAGAGATACTGCGTGTCTATGTATATTTTCACTTTGCAATAAACGTTTATCTTCACTTTGGCTCTTATAACAGCTCTCGTGTTCACGGCAAACTGTTAAAAAAACGATGTGTAAAAACAACGTAAGTTGTTATAAGCCATTTAAATAAAACAGTATTGTAACTGAACATTTTCTTAAGTATATTTAGGCTCATATTGTAAATGTAATAGCGCTTCGTTGTGAGTTAAGCTAATATGTTTTTATTAATATTTACATTAAAAAAATAGTTAGAGTGATAGGGACTTCGCGTAAATATGAAGCTTTATTAGTTAAATATGGTAGTATACATAACTCAAATCTTTCTTAAGTCGACTTAGGCGGTTAATGCTTGTGACCACAGAATTAATGTGGTATTTATATTTTTCCTTTAATTATTTTATTTGAATTATTTGTATTTTTTTCTTGATTTTATTACATATATCAACTTAATTAAGAACACATATATAATTCATTATAAATATGAAAATATTACAATGCATCGTACTCTAACTTTTTATGGCCATTGTACGCCTTTATCTTGGCACTGTACTGTTGGAATACTGTCAAATAGCTAGCGAATACTAAATACAGAGGTTTATTGCTACCAACGAGTTAAGAGCTATCCACGAGCACAATATTTGATTATGCTGAACTCAGTTTAACTATACAATATAATCAGCTTGATAAGGTAATCTTAGTTGAAAGCGACGTAATTTTGAAAAAATTTATTTCTCTTTTGTGTATATGATAAATGTTATGGCGCATGGTGCCACTAGTAAAATTGCACCCATATGTGCACAAAAAATTTTATGTTAATATAGTTTAAAATTTTGTGTAATATAATTGTTTTAAAAGTTTTAAATATACATATATATAAATGTAGATGTAAGTACTCACGAATTACGAATTACGTCTTTGCCTATGGCATTTAACCCGATCGACAATTCTGAGCTCAATAGGGGTATTCTCTTTGTCTAAGAAATGCATGCTAAGGTGCACGGATAGGAAATTTTTCCTATCCGTGCAATGGCACAACAACAAAACACATATTGTACGATAGGAAAAATATCCTACACCAAATCCTATGTATATTTATTTCCCACAGCTGACAAGAAGGAAAATGCAACCCTGTGAAGGAAAAGTAACCCTGTGCCTGTGTGGTTGTTATTGTTTCACTTGAATATGTCAAAATTTTGTAATGGGGGTGCTCTCGATCTCTAGCACAATTCCATAGGAAATATTTGCATAGCATGCATTTCCTAGACAAATAGAATGTCAAAAACTCAAAACGATGAACCCGAGTTTGTGGAGCAATTGGAACAATCTGCTGCAATAAAAAAATGATTTCGTGTCTATAATCAAATTGCAATCAAATTTCTGAATAATTCCTTTTCAAATCATATTTGCCGTACCACAATAACAAATTCAACAGCAAAATCAAGAGTAAAACCAGTTTTATTCTAAGTTATGCACATTCTGATAATAATGTTGAGTATCTGAAATGGCTCGATATATATACATACAATTCTGTATAGATGAAAGTAAACATATCGGATAATCTGACTACAAACACCTGCATGCGCTAGATATGTTTCTATTGTATAACTGGCCCTTTGCAAATTAATTTATATTAACAAATAGCAAACTCTGCCAAACGTTGCTGCGGCTTTCTGAATTTTCTATAACATATATTTTAAATGGTATATAATCATTTTTTATTGTATTATCCATCTAGCTACAATTTGTGTGTGATGCTTATTCGCTACTCGAAGTCTTTTACGAAATTTTCAATGTGAATGCACCATTCGGCTGCAACGAAAAAACTCAAACAAATTCTAAGTAAACCCATGGTCCGCTTTTCGGGAGAAAAAGTAGTGTTCATGCTAACCCAATAGGAAAGCTACTTATGTACTAAATTTAAAGTACTTCGGACCGTGAATGCGATATTTTGGAATAGGTAGGTCCCTGGTCCACTTTCTTGAATAAAGATTATTGAAACTAAGCGTAAACCTACATATGTACCCAATTTCAAGAAAATCCAGCCAAACCTTGTGCAACCTTATTACTACGGTTACCAAGTAAACAATTCCTTGTGGTACACCTACAGTTTTATCCAATACTAAAGAATACCATTGTAAATATAGGTTAATTATTTTAATCCTAATGATCTATACATGTATAAGAGGATAAATTAATATAAGTTAAGGATTATGGAATAACTTATTAAATTATTTTACTTTGTAATTTTTTTGCTGTTCTTTTTTAATATAACATTTCTTTAGGAAAATTGTGTTGAAATGAAAACTTTGTGAAATTTTTTTTTCTTTAGACACTGAAAATTATATTGAGAAAAAGATGATTGTTTTAATAAAATAACTTTTAAATATAATTTGGAAATATATTATTTCGGAATTTATTATTTGGCGCTCAAGATTGAACCTGCCTTTTAATTCATTGTGTTTTAAAAGGATTGTAAATCCTCATTATTTGGAGTAGGCAGGTTAACAAAAAACCGTAAAATTAAAAAAAAAATTTGAAGAAGACTTGCTGGTCATCCATCATCCTACAAAAACCGGAACTAAATGAATTATTAAAAAAAAAAAAAGAAGATAAGAACCACAAATAAATCGTGAAACCGAAAATTCTTTTTGAAAACATCTATCAAATAAAATTTTGCATACGCTTTGCGTTTCTTAAATTTCTACAATCAAGAGCGTTTTGCAAAAAGAGCGAAAAAAAAGCTATTTACACTTTTGAAATTATTTTCATTTTCTACACTGTGTGATGGAAATCCCAAGTACAAAGGACAGAAGAAAAGAGCAACAGCAACTACCGCAAGCAGACGAGTGAGCGCATGAACAGAATGTTTACACCATCGTCAGGCATAAAAGGAGAGACAGCAGCTATCGCAGGCAATCGAGTTGAAAACTCAGTAGTAATAAATGAATAAAAGAAAATAAAGGGTTGTAAAATAAACCATTGTGTATAGTGAAGATAATTGTATTTTATTTCTAACTAACTAATTAAGAGGCCGAATGAACAAAATCTTGGACTTTTATTTAGCAATCTAGTGATCGAACTCGAAGGAAATTACGAAAATTGTTACAATGTTAAATATTAGCGAACAAGCTATGAAAGAATTGTCAAATCAAATAGAAAGCTTTACTTCAGCTTTAAACCATTTACTGTCTCCAAGTATTGAATCATATAATCCTGTTTCAGTAATCCAATGATTGATTCTGGCGATTGTTCTATGGAGCACTGCAGCAAAGTTTGCTATTGAATATTATAGGGAAGAATCCGAAAACAATTGTTGAAATGGCTATACTCAGAAATAAAATCAGGGGTCTGCTAATACTACTCTATCAACTAATGACTTATAGCGATAATAATAAAGTATCCAATACACTTAAAGAACGAGCAATTGAGAATGCACTGCGAGTATTTATCTCCGGTCTTAAACGTCCTCTTCTCTTCAAGACCAAAGGATCTCCCAACAGCGCTAGCTGTGGCTCAGGAGTAAGAGTGTATTCACAAACGCTACGATTTTGCATAAACGTTACGGGTAATTTGGCAACACTAACTAAACCTACAGCAACTAAATCAAATTCCACGTTTAAATAGTAGTAAGCCTGTACCATTGGATGTAGATCCACGCTTATCATTTTATCATAATCGACCTTTCTTTTAGAAAAATAATGAACAAAACCATAACGTTAATCTTCGACAGTCTCAAAGTAGTTTTGCTAAACAGCATCAGAATTTATAGTTTCAAGGGGCGGGTTTTAAGCGTTTTTGAGAATAAAGCTCTTCCCAAATACCACAACCAAAAGCTCAACGGCTGAATTATATGCCAGAGGTGAATATTGTGATTTATTTTTTGATAACAGAAATTATGATTTCCAAACTGACATTTCTAATTTTCGTGACGAACTAAGATCACTCCTGCCATTCATTACAAAGAAAATTGCGAATGGTGAAGAGCTTCACTTATTATTTGATACAGGAACGTCCTATACTCGGATTAGTTCACTACACATCTATAGGATCGATTTTTGAAGCACCGGGACATCCTGACATACTTTGTTTGTCTTTTTACCAAAAGAATGCCTGATTGCGATGAAACGGTTTGTAAGGCACTGTTCCAATGATATGCTCCAATTTTGCCAGTTACGTTCCCGGAAACATCGATAAAAGAAGTTCAAATTTGAAGGGAACGAGTCGGAGGTATATACATCCAAATCCGCTTGAAGACTTAGACGTTTGTCAAAAATATACCTTCTAAATATGCACCAAATTTTTCGACCGTTACTACGACAGCAAACGAAAGATCTTTTTCCACATTGCGACTCTCAAAATCTCATTTGCTTCTATTGTTATCCTGCGCACGGCCCAGCTCTAGTCTGACCTGATTTACGATTCTCGCTCATTATTATATTATAATTCATTAGTTTTTAATTTCAAACACTATTTATATTGTATATTCTCTCGGCTCAACTTATTTTTTTGGGCTATGGTGGGTATGTACAGGCAGTCGCAAATAGCAAATGAAATTATATTTACTATACAGTAATGAATAATTCTGTGGTCACAAGCATTAACCGCCTAAGTCGTAAACTATGCTTCCGAGCTAAATGACTTTTTATACAAAGAAGCGTTTTTGAAAAATGTAAAACGAAGCTTTAGAAAAATTTAAATATATAATCAATGATCATTACAAGCACAATGCTCAGTTAAAAAATTATAACGATACTTGCCTTTGTTTAAGAGATATTTCATGAAAAGAAATAAAGACGTTTATTGCAAATATAAAATATGGTATAATAATGACTATGTCGACTAATGCTTTTATTGCGAAAAAATTTGTTGCTCCTTGCACGTCACATATTGAGTTAAGGAATTATTGCATACCTAAATTTTACCAAGCCAAAGAGTTAGATCATTTCATTAATGCGAGTTTATTGAAAAAATTAGCAGTTTTACAAATTCATTATTTTGAATTAAATTACATTTTCAGATAACTTAAATTTGTAATATTTATAACAAGAAAAAAACGTTAAAGATGTTATTCAGCTTCTGATTCACTTTTAACTAAATCTGGATGGACATCAGTGGAGCTATCTGTTGACAAACTTTTATAAAAAGGATGGAAACATGGATTTACAAATGGTAGTAAATCAAGGAGATCTTTTTTCTTTTTTGAGCTGATCTTAATGTCTTCTGTTAATATTTGTAGGTCGCTCATATTTACTGAATTTACACCACGTTTTAACAAAATCAATGTTTTAAAAGGAGCATCTACGCCTAAAGTGGTTTTATAAAGAATTTTTGCAAAATTTCTCTTTGTAAATCTTAGCCATCTAATATCTTTCCAAACGAATTTTTCTCCGTCTACATTATTAGTTCTCCACATTAACTTTGTTTTTAAGAAAAGCTGGAAATCAAAGAAATCTTCTAAATTCATTTCAATTACGTTGAATGGATTTCTGGAACGTACACTTCTTATAAAATTGAACCAATCTCGTGGATGATGTATGTTTGCCTCAGTTCTTTTCTTTTTTCTTTCTATCACAGCGTGATCCACATCGCATTCCATGTGTGTGTGCCCAGGTTCTAAAAATTTGTGATCAATAGTTTCTAAAGTCGCGTTCATTTCAAGAGCCAACATAAACATTGCGCATACGAATGAATTCTTATTTTGCCCCACACAAGAATCACTGTAAAAGATTGCATGATTAACTTGTGAAAGATTGTTTATATGTTTGAACAAGCATGATGCTATTTGATTGCCGCCACGGCCAGAAAGTGCCTCAATTGCAATTTGGTGTGCCAGTTGTACAGTCGTGTACGGGTAAATTATATGTCCAAAGCTGCCTTTTGTAGAAACTTATTGAATTTCTCAAGTATGGGGTAGGCAAGCACTGCTGCAAATCAAAAGTATAGACTTTAATTTTAGGATTATTGGAAGCGCAAGTTTTGTCATTCCTTTTGGACTCATATGCAAGATCTGCTTTACTTTGATGGGCTAAGAGTTCCTCTTCTAAATCACGTAGTAAAATATCATCGGATTCCTGGTTAGCAACAACAATTTTAGCTCTGAATTTCTCGCACGTGGAACAGGTATCAAGTGCAGGCTTCTTAAATTTTATGTTCATGGCTGTAATATATTTTTAAATTAGATAATAATAGGCGTTAAAGAAGCAATTTACTTTTAAAAATACCACTTTATGAGGAAATACTAACTAAGTTGGCTTTGTATTTATCGCAAAACAAAGTATACATTTGGGCCAGGGACATGTTTGCATGCAAGTATTGGCAACTTGTATCTCTCCTGGTATAGTGACTTTCATATCTTGGAAAGCTGTTTATGTGGTCCTTTACAAGTTGAATTTTATCATCTGTAAGCCTATTTTTTCCTCCTCCTGATCCACGCTTATCCACAAAGTTACTATCAGGATAATATAATTTCTTCGTCAAAACAGTTTTGACGAAACTGGCACTCTCATCAAAGCACTGCAGAAAGCATTTTTGGCATACCTGCATTCTCTGGCCTTGAAACTCAACATAATAAGCGGCGTGAAATTTTCGCTCACGAGGCTTTTCAGGGTGTTTTTGCATATATTGGACTTTTTTGTCGTTGATTTCAATTAAAGAACCAATGAACAAAACTCTGATTATACGTACCCAACGACCAATATTTGTCAAAAATGTTTTTTTGAAACGCAAGCGGAACTTTTGTCTTGCACTTCATGCGACAGTCAAAAGTAAGAGGTGTCAATTTTCTTTCCGGCACAACAACGCCCTTCGCATTTACGTATGCCTTTCCCAAGTTCCTTCTTGTGCATGATTCTCTCCTCGAATAAGCTTTTTGGGATGTAGTCGGGGCTTCGTTGAGCACTTCATCATCATCTGAAGTACTACTATTTTCATCATTATTAGAAGTTGAGTCCTCATAGTTGGGATCTAGCACGGAGTCATCACTGTCAAAAAGTAAATCTTCCTGTAAAGTTGATTTATCTACTTCATTCTCACTGCTTTGTCGAGTATTAGAAACATTTGATGGTAAATCAGTCCCACTGCCTTCTAAAAATGACATGTGACTGCTTTCATCATAATCTATAAATTGCAAAATTTAAAGCTCCTTAGCAAAGCTATTGGTTGTATAACTCTCACCTGTTATATTTTCTTCGTTTTCCATTTAATCAGTTGTAGTTATTTTTATGAATAGCTTTATTATATTTTTTATTTAGAAAATATTCAGTTTAACCGAAACTTTTGTCTTTTTCTGACCTCTAATAAACATCTACACCAATCACTGGAAATAGGTTAATTTGAATGATTTTAAAATAACGCTTTGGCCATATCAACCTAACTGCACTTTGAATAAAAAATAAGAGCATATTTCGTTCGCAGTTGTCGCTTATGAAGACATAGCTCTCTTAAAAACTCACCAACAAAAATGCATTAACATCTTTTGAAGAGATACTGCATGTCTATGTATATTTTCACTTTGCAATAAACGTTTATCTTCACTTTGGCTCTTATAACAGCTCTCGTGTTCACGGCAAACTGTTAAAAAAACGATGTGTAAAAACAACTTAAGTTGTTATAAGCCATTTAAATAAAACAGTATTGTAACTGAACATTTTCTTAAGTATATTTAGGCTCATATTGTAAATGTAATAGCGCTTCGTTGTGAGTTAAGCTAATATGTTTTTATTAATATTTACATTAAAAAAATAGTTAGAGTGATAGGGACTTCGCGTAAATATGAAGCTTTATTAGTTAAATATGGTAGTATACATAACTCAAATCTTTCTTAAGTCGACTTAGGCGGTTAATGCTTGTGACCACAGAATTAATGTGGTATTTATATTTTTCCTTTAATTATTTTATTTGAATTATTTGTATTTTTTTCTTGATTTTATTACATATATCAACTTAATTAAGAACACATATATAATTCATTATAAATATGAAAATATTACAATGCATCGTACTCTAACTTTTTATGGCCATTGTACGCCTTTATCTTGGCACTGTACTGTTGGAATACTGTCAAATAGCTAGCGAATACTAAATACAGAGGTTTATTGCTACCAACGAGTTAAGAGCTATCCACGAGCACAATATTTGATTATGCTGAACTCAGTTTAACTATACAATATAATCAGCTTGATAAGGTAATCTTAGTTGAAAGCGACGTAATTTTGAAAAAAAAAATTTATTTCTCTTTTGTGTATATGATAAATGTTATGGCGCATGGTGCCACTAGTAAAATTGCACCCATATGTGCACAAAAAATTTTATGTTAATATAGTTTAAAATTTTGTGTAATATAATTGTTTTAAAAGTTTTAAATATACATATATATAAATGTAGATGTAAGTACTCACGAATTACGAATTACGTCTTTGCCTATGGCATTTAACCCGATCGACAATTCTGAGCTCAATAGGGGTATTCTCTTTGTCTAAGAAATGCATGCTAAGGTGCACGGATAGGAAATTTTTCCTATCCGTGCAATGGCACAACAACAAAACACATATTGTACGATAGGAAAAATATCCTACACCAAATCCTATGTATATTTATTTCCCACAGCTGACAAGAAGGAAAATGCAACCCTGTGAAGGAAAAGTAACCCTGTGCCTGTGTGGTTGTTATTGTTTCACTTGAATATGTCAAAATTTTGTAATGGGGGTGCTCTCGATCTCTAGCACAATTCCATAGGAAATATTTGCATAGCATGCATTTCCTAGACAAATAGAATGTCAAAAACTCAAAACGATGAACCCGAGTTTGTGGAGCAATTGGAACAATCTGCTACAATAAAAAAATGATTTCGTGTCTATAATCAAATTGCAATCAAATTTCTGAATAATTCCTTTTCAAATCATATTTGCCGTACCACAATAACAAATTCAACAGCAAAATCAAGAGTAAAACCAGTTTTATTCTAAGTTATGCACATTCTGATAATAATGTTGAGTATCTGAAATGGCTCGATATATATACATACAAGTCTGTATAGATGAAAGTAAACATATCGGATAATCTGACTACAAACACCTGCATGCGCTAGATATGTTTCTATTGTATAACTGGCCCTTTGCAAATTAATTTATATTAACAAATAGCAAACTCTGCCAAACGTTGCTGCGGCTTTCTGAATTTTCTATAACATATATTTTAAATGGTATATAATCATTTTTTATTGTATTATCCATCTAGCTACAATTTGTGTGTGATGCTTATTCGCTACTCGAAGTCTTTTACGAAATTTTCAATGTGAATGCACCATTCGGCTGCAACGAAAAAACTCAAACAAATTCTAAGTAAACCCATGGTCCGCTTTTCGGGAGAAAAAGTAGTGTTCATGCTAACCCAATAGGAAAGCTACTTATGTACTAAATTTAAAGTACTTCGGACCGTGAATGCGATATTTTGGAATAGGTAGGTCCCTGGTCCACTTTCTTGAATAAAGATTATTGAAACTAAGCGTAAACCTACATATGTACCCAATTTCAAGAAAATCCAGCCAAACCTTGTGCAACCTTATTACTACGGTTACCAAGTAAACAATTCCTTGTGGTACACCTACAGTTTTATCCAATACTAAAGAATACCATTGTAAATATAGGTTAATTATTTTAATCCTAATGATCTATACATGTATAAGAGGATAAATTAATATAAGTTAAGGATTATGGAATAACTTATTAAATTATTTTACTTTGTAATTTTTTTGCTGTTCTTTTTTAATATAACATTTCTTTAGGAAAATTGTGTTGAAATGAAAACTTTGTGAAATTTTTTTTTCTTTAGACACTGAAAATTATATTGAGAAAAAGATGATTGTTTTAATAAAATAACTTTTAAATATAATTTGGAAATATATTATTTCGGAATTTATTATTTGGCGCTCAAGATTGAACCTGCCTTTTAATTCATTGTGTTTTAAAAGGATTGTAAATCCTCATTATTTGGAGTAGGCAGGTTAACAAAAAACCGTAAAATTAAAAAAAAAATTTGAAGGAGACTTGCTGGTCATCCATCATCCTACAAAAACCGGAACTAAATGAATTATTAAAAAAAAAAAAAAGGAAGATAAGAACCACAAATAAATCGTGAAACCGAAAATTCTTTTTGAAAACATCTATCAAATAAAATTTTGCATACGCTTTGCGTTTCTTAAATTTCTACAATCAAGAGCGTTTTGCAAAAAGAGCGAAAAAAAAGCTATTTACACTTTTGAAATTATTTTCATTTTCTACACTGTGTGATGGAAATCCCAAGTACAAAGGACAGAAGAAAAGAGCAACAGCAACTACCGCAAGCAGACGAGTGAGCGCATGAACAGAATGTTTACACCATCGTCAGGCATAAAAGGAGAGACAGCAGCTATCGCAGGCAATCGAGTTGAAAACTCAGTAGTAATAAATGAATAAAAGAAAATAAAGGGTTGTAAAATAAACCATTGTGTATAGTGAAGATAATTGTATTTTATTTCTAACTAACTAATTAAGAGGCCGAATGAACAAAATCTTGGACTTTTATTTAGCAATCTAGTGATCGAACTCGAAGGAAATTACGAAAATTGTTACAATGTTAAATATTAGCGAACAAGCTATGAAAGAATTGTCAAATCAAATAGAAAGCTTTACTTCAGCTTTAAACCATTTACTGTCTCCAAGTATTGAATCATATAATCCTGTTTCAGTAATCCAATGATTGATTCTGGCGATTGTTCTATGGAGCTCTGCAGCAAAGTTTGCTATTGAATATTATAGGGAAGAATCCGAAAACAATTGTTGAAATGGCTATACTCAGAAATAAAATCAGGGGTCTGCTAATACTACTCTATCAACTAATGACTTATAGCGATAATAATAAAGTATCCAATACACTTAAAGAACGAGCAATTGAGAATGCACTGCGAGTATTTATCTCCGGTCTTAAACGTCCTCTTCTCTTCAAGACCAAAGGATCTCCCAACAGCGCTAGCTGTGGCTCAGGAGTAAGAGTGTATTCACAAACGCTACGATTTTGCATAAACGTTACGGGTAATTTGGCAACACTAACTAAACCTACAGTAACTAAATCAAATTCCACGTTTAAATAGTAGCATTGGATGTAGATCCACGCTTATCATTTTATCATAATCGACCTTTCTTTTAGAAAAATAATGAACAAAACCATAACGTTAATCTTCGACAGTCTCAAAGTAGTTTTGCTAAACAGCATCAGAATTTATAGTCTCAAGGGGCGGGTTTTAAGCGTTTTTGAGAAAAGCTCTTCCCAAATACCACAACCAAAAGCTCAACGGCTGAATTATATGCCAGAGGTAATAAGTGAATATTGTGATTTATTTTTTGATAACAGAAATTATGATTTCCAAACTGACATTTCTAATTTTCGTGACGAACTAAGATCACTCCTGCCATTCATTACACAGAAAATTGCGAATGGTGAAGAGCTTCACTTATTATTTGATACAGGAACGTCCTATACTCGGATTAGTTCACTACACATCTATAGGATCGATTTTTGAAGCACCGGGACATCCTGACATACTTTGTTTGTCTTTTTACCAAAAGAATGTCTGATTGCGATGAAACGGTTTGTAAGGCACTGTTCCAATGATATGCTCCAATTTTGCCAGTTACGTTCCCGGAAACATCGATAAAAGAAGTTCAAATTTGAAGGGAACGAGTCGGAGGTATATACATCCAAATCCGCTTGAAGACTTAGACGTTTGTCAAAAATATACCTTCTAAATATGCACGAAATTTTTCGACCGTTACTACGACAGCAAACGAAAGATCTTTTTCCACATTGCGACTCTCAAAATCTCACTTGCTTCTATTGTTATCCTGCGCACGGCCCAGCTCTAACCTGACCTGATTTACGATTCTCGCTCATACACTTATAAACAATTTGTACAAAAAATACTCATTCAGTTCATATTTATTATTAGTTTTAACTAAATACATTTATTTAACCTTTTTTTCGGAACAACTTGTTTCGTTGAGTGAATTCAAATTAAAGGCCGTCTGGGCCGTCTGGACGCCGAACGTTAAATAATTGGCGCTTTATAATCGTTGAAGTGATTTTCAATGGAGCTCTGTTCCAATTCGGGCTGTGCGTTGTGATATATTTGCCACATTAGGAGGGACCTACAGTTTATTCTAAGATAAAAGCACACCAGCTATTAAAGTCAGCGATACAGTATCCGGTCGTTAAAGCAAAGGAAGATTTGTACTCCGTAGGTATGATGAGGTGGAGAGCGACCTGGTGGCGAATTACAATATCCGTGACGTATAACTCGTCACGTAAAAATGTGTAAAATGGTATTAAGACATCCGTGAACGTAGCCTACGTCACTTAAGTTTGAACTATAACAACCACAATTGAAATTGAACGTACGATTATTTCGAACTGTTATCCGTTCACAAAATTTTATTCGAGTGCGAGCAAATTTAAGCAAATAGAGAAAATATTTAAGTTAGTTAAAAATATCTGTAAATATATAAAATATTGTAAATATTATTATTACGCGCAAGGCATAGAGACTGAGGGATGAGCTGATCAGTTGAAGATGCGAAGATGTGGAAAAAGCTGGAGTACATAACTTTACTTTCATACCGAAGTTTTAAAAAATCCTTTTGTCTGTAGATTTATGCTGCTCAAAAGTACTAAGCGAAAAAAAATCGTTTACGAAGAGATGTTGCTGCAGTAAGGAACTCAATATTGAATCAGCCAGACTAAGTATAGCGGTAAAAGGCATCCAGTCAGTGCCGTAATATGGATACATTGAAACGACTAATAACGAATTAACATAAATACCTCAAGGGGCACTGATGAGCCCAGTTATAGGCAAAATGTCAGCAGGCGTTTCATAGAAAGCAATGCTGATAACAAAACGCCGAGAAGAACGAAAATGAACGATCGCCAAAAATAAATCGCTAAATAAAAAATAAATAGTTTTTTTTTAATAACTGAGTTGAATCGAAGTTTTTTATTAAATTTAAAATTTTTTTGTAGAACATTATGTAAATATGTATAAAATGTTCCTTAATATGCATTTATATGAATTTATAGTTGTAGATGGATTTGATTGCCAAATTGTAGGCAGAAGTGGAATATACGAATGAAATGTATAAATTTTTTCATTAATGAAATAAAATAAATTAAAACATTTATCATTCATTTTCATAACAATTTCTATTAAAGTATGTTTAATTTGATCTTTTATCTTATAACTAATTCTGGAAAGGTGTGTTTCTTGAATTTCATATGTATCTAATATTTCTATTCAAATGTTTTTCGGGTTATAATTAATTTTAAATTTTATACACTTTTTCCTATTCCCAAAACTAAAGAATGCAATGAATGAGAATGAATGGTTTTGTCACAATTGAAAAGATCAAGTCCGAATCGAGGAAAGAGCTGATGGCCATACCGAAAACCGCATTTCAGAAGTGCTTCGAGGATTGGGAAAAGCGTTGGCACAAGTGTATTATATCTGAGGAGGATTATTTTGAAGGGGACAAAATGGATATTGATGAATAAATAAGTACTTTTCAAAAAAATTCAATATTCACCTTTTCCTTTGAACACACCTCGTATTTTACACATTGGTATATCTTGCTATTCTTAAGGGGTCGTACCTTCCTCTCCTAACATACCCTGAAATTCTCCATTTGCCCCCTTTTAAGATTCAGTTTGTCCATTTGATAATACACGCCGCTTTGGAGTGAACTTACATAGTAGAAAAAACGCTTCATTGAATCCATCTCAGACACTTCTATAAGACATGATAAACCATGGTTCAAGAGGATAACCAGAGGCCCCCCTTATCGTCACTTGTTTGTTTAGTTTAGAATTAAATTTGATAGTTCCATATGAGACTAAAAATTGCAATTCAAACACAAGTGGTTGTTAAAATCTCATGCGAATAGAAAGACAATTACATTCCGTCTGCTTTCGAATGTTAGAATCCAATTTCGTTCATGCGACTGATCACGTAATGCTCTTTCGTGTTTTCGGGTGTTTTTTACAGAGGTATAGAACTTTAAGTTGCAATAAAACAACGATGGAATATTCGATTGACATGAATTTTATTTATCCGAAAGATAATCTTGTGGCATTACATTTTTAATATGATTTCTGGCATATCACCGCCACGGCTGGCGCGGATGTAGTCCAATCTGGACGTCCAATTTTCGATGACTTTTTCCAACATTTGTGGCCGTATATCGTATATCTTGGAAGCCAATTCACAGGTCCAAAACGTGAAATTAGGCGGTCACCAAACGTGTCTTTCAATAAATCCATTGTGGCACGAGCTGTGTGACATGTTGCGCCGTCTTGTTGAAACCACATCTCCTGGACATCATGGTTATTCAATTCAGGAATGAAAAAGTTAGTAATCATGGCTCTATATCGATCACCATTGACTGTAACGTTCTGGCCACCATCGTTTTGAGAAAGTACGGACCAATGATTCCACGAGCCCATAAAGCGCACCAAACAGTCAGTTTTTCTGGGTTTTTTTTTAACGGTGTTTCAACATACACTTGAGAATTACCTTCACTCCAAATGCGGCAGTTTTGTTTGTTGACGTAGCCATTCAACCAGAAGTGCGCTTCATCGTCGTCGACGATAAAATGGACGTAGTTCGCGATACGTTTTCCGCACAGAACCATTATTTTCGAAATAAAATTGCACTATTTACAAGCGTTTTTCAGGCGTGAGTCTATTCATGATTAATTGCCAAACCAAACTGAGAATAAATCACTTGACAGCTGTTAAATCGGTCGCCATCTTGAAAAGTAATGCCAACTTAAAGTTCTATACCTCTATAAAAAACACGCTTTATAACCTAACCACAAGAAACTATTCCCAAGATATCTTTGTACATAGTTAGTTCGTAAGGGACTAAAATATTGGGTACACTTCCCCTATTTTATACCAGTAAGTAAAAGTGGAAAGAAATAGCGGATGTAAAGTGAACAATTGTTTACGACTAACCGTATAAAGCACATACTGGAGAAAGAAGGAGAATAGAAACAAAGAAATAAACAAAAATAAAAGGCGGTAGAAAGCTCCGCTACGACAAAAATCAAAAGAAAAAAGGGGAAGACAGCGATATAAAAGGAGTTAAAGTGGTAGCGCTAGGGATTCAGTTAGATTTTGATTTTACCCGCGATAGTATTTGTAACCGCGCGAAAAAACAATAGTTTAAAGCTAAATAGTCAAAAAAAAAATTATAATTAAAAAAATTCGTTAACGCGAACGTTTAAAAAAATATAGTGAAACAGTTTCTTGATGTGGCGGACATCCAGCACGCGCCCACGCTAGAGGAGATTGGATATCAACATTCCACCGACTGCATCAACACTATTCGCACGAACACACATATCAAGCAAAAAGAAAGCCATTATACACCAGCAGACTACCAGAACGTCATTGAAACTACATTAACAAATCATTCAACCATAACATCATTAACCGAGATCTTATAAACATAGACCACATAATAACACCAACAACCAGCACACATACATAAACCGATAAGTTACAAATATTGTTAAACGTGAAAATTAGAACTCACCTTTTTCTCATATTCCTTTTTTTTATAGAAAATTATTATTTGTATCTTCAATTGTAACTTTATTGTCAATCTCTTTTAAATTTTTATTTTTGCTATTTCTTCTTTTTCCCTTTTCTTACTTTAATTTGTTTACTAAACAACTCGCTCTATTCTGCAAATTACATAATTTCTAAACTTATTTTCATATAAAAAAAATTCCTGTATATTTCTCTGTACTCTTAGCACCCACGTATATTCGTAATGCAAAAATTCGAATTTGTGAATTATGCACTAATAATCATAATATACAAGGTTGTTATATAATATTGTGGCGAAAATGCGAAGTGAATGACAGATGAAAGAGAGGAGCCGACAACTGGCATGTTCTAGAGCGTAATCGAGACGATTATCGTAAACGAGACGATTATCGTAACGACGCGATTATCGTAATGACGCGATTATTCCGGGGGTTTCGTTTTCAAGCAGCAAACAAGTATATAAGGACGACATACGACTGCAAAAGTAATCAGTCGTGAAGTAAACAATCCAGAGATCGTACCCGAAGGATTTGGGAAATCATCGAGGTTGATTCAGCAAGATCGTAACAATTGGTGTAAGAAGTGGGATTGTTAAATAAATCCATACGAATAATAATTGAAAAATGGTGAAGATTCAGGATTTGACGATAACTCCTCTCAAGAAGGAGTTGGCAAAGCGAGGATTGTCTACAACTGGAACTAAGGCAGAGCTGCAATCAAGACTGCGAGAAGCAATGGAAGTCGAAGGCATCGACTTGAGCCAGTACGAATTCCGTCGCGAGGATGAAGATGTATCCTTGAAGGACATTGACAAAGAAGAGGCTATTGATTCTGCGAAGGGGTTGGAGCAGCCATCATGTAAGATTCAAGAAAATGCCCCTGGCTCACCTACCGGTACATGACATGAACATGTTTTTGACTGCAATTTCACAAATCAGTGCCAACATGTCACAAATCAATGACAACATGTCACATAAGATGGATGCACAGGATGTCCGTAATTCACAAAATATGTCTGTAATGAACGCGAACATGTCACAAATCGATGCCAGTATATCACAAAAGATGGATGAACAGAATGCCAGCATGTCACAAAAGATGGATGCAAAGTTTGATGGATTAGAAGGAACCACCGCGCAAATACAGCAAAATCTGGAGAAAGACAATGAAGAACTTAAGGAAAGACAGGATCTAATTGAGAGCAAAGTCAACGAATTGCACGGTCGACAAGAAAAAATAGAGGAGCTAATTGAGACCAAAGTGAACAACGCATTGGAAGGTCGTGTGCGGGATTTGCAATTAAATCGTCCAACCACTTCAGTGAACGCTTCCAAGGTAAAACCACCATCCTTTGACGGTAAAATTCCATTCCACGTCTTCAAGCTCCAGTTTGAGAAGACGGCTGAAACAAATAAATGTAGCATGGAGGAAAAATCTGCTGCACTATTCGTTGCGTTGGAAGGACCTGCGGCAGAACTTTTGCAAACTATACCTGATTATGAGAGAAATGATTACTACGGATTGATTCGAGCCCTGGAAAGACGCTATGGTAGCGAACACAGAAGACAAATTTACCAGATGGGGTTAGAAAAGCGCGACCAAAAACCCTACGAATCTCTACAGGAATATGCTTCGGAAATTGAGAGATTGGCTCATTTAGCCATCGGAGACGCATCGGGTGAGCACCTCGAAAGGTTGAAAATACAAAAATTCGTCAGCGGCATAAAAGACGTTCACACGAAGCGAGAGACATATGCGAATCCAAAGTTAACATTCGCTGAAACAGTGGCGCATGCTCAAACACGTGAAACGGCGGCACTCATAAGCAGACCAGCATACAAAGTCAATAAAGTGGAGGTTGAAACAGCAGATGTGATGACCGAAATATTGAGAACTCTGAAGTCGTTAGAAGGAATGAATCGTTCTGGTGTCAAGAATCAAGCTGGGAAATGCTTTAAATGTGGAAAGCCTGGTCACTTCGCACGCGAATGCAAAACGGGTTCCAGCATACAGGAAGGACAGCGCAAACGGAAGGCTGAGGAGGATAGACCATCAACTTCTCAGTCGTTAAACTAAAACGAGCCAGTCTAAAGGGGCATGATGTATGACTTCATCGTACTGGGAAAGAGCTTCGATGAACATCTAAGTAATTTGGAACAAGTTTTCCAGAGAATAGTTGGCGCTGGTCTTAAACTAAGTTCTAAGAAGTACTCTTTATTCAAGAAGGAGGTGAATTATTTAGGTCATCAAGTAACCACGACGGGCGTTTGTACTGCGAAGGAAAAAATAGAAGCAGTGAAGGATTGGCTGAGACCCAGAAATTTGCAAGAATTAAGAAGTTTCCTTCGGTTGTGTACTTACTATCGCCGCTTTGTTCCGAATTTCGCCAGCGTAGCTCACAGTCTCCATGAACTCACAACAAAAAATAGATTTTTCGAGTGGAAAGCTTAACAAGAAGAGGCTTTCCAGGCTTTAAAAGAACGACTATGCACTGCACCTATGCTAGCGTACCCGGTTCCAGGTGCAACATTTATTCTGGACACAGATGCTGGTGGATATGGCATAGGAGGTGTACTTTCGCAATTGATTAATGGGTAGGAGGAGATAGTTGCCTACTATAGCCGGTCTATTGGGAAACCAGAGCGGCACTACTGCGTAACTCGGAAAGAACTATTAGCGTTGGTGGATTGCATTAAACACTTCCACAAATATTTGTATGGTCAACATTTCCGAGTTAGAATAGATCATGCAGCGTTGAAGTGGCTAGTACAGTTCAAGAATCCCGAAGGACAGCTAGCACGGTGGATTGAGAGACTGCGAAGTTATGACTTCACCATCGAGCACCGCAAGGGGAATACGCACGGAAATGCGGACGCTATGTCCCGTCGACCATGTAGTTTGGAATGTAAGCATTGCTCAAAGAGGGGAAGGAAGACACAATAGACGTCCGGCTAATAACAGTTACATCAGCAGAAGGGTGGGAGACAAGTCACTTAAGGAAATGTCAGCAAGAAGGTCCGGACTTGGAATTGGTAATGCACGGATTGGAGGTGAACAGACGGCCAAGTAAAGAACAAATGACAGCGGAATGTCCAATCGCTAAGGCATACTGGGAGCAATGCAACAGTTTAGAGTTGATATCTGGCTGTTTGCATAGAGTATGGCAAAGTGAAGATGGCCAGTGCTCTCGGAAGCTTATGGTAGTTCCGAGGTTAAGAATTCCGGATGTTCTTAAGGAATTCCATAATGGTCCTAGTGGAGGGCACCTAAGCATTACAAAAACGCTGGAGAAGATCAAGCAGCGGTTCTATTGGGTTGGCTGTCGTCAGTCGATCGCTGAGTGGATTGCTAACTGCAAGGAGTGCATAGCAGCTAAAGGGCCAAAGTAACGAGCACTTGCGGAAAGAAGTGGACAAGCATCAAGATGATTGGGATGTACACATACCGCTTTTCCTGAAGAGATATCGATCCGCAGTGCATGAAACAACAGGTCAAACACCTTCGAGGATACTGTTTGGTAGTGAACTTCGGTTGCCCAGCGATTTAAAATTTGGAATAACTGGTGATGCGAGAAGAATTGGAAAGGAAGCGTCTACTGTTCTCGAGGAAGAGTTAAGAGAGATACATGCTCTTGTGAGGCAGCGAACTCAAATTATGAGTGACAAAATGAAGGCTAGGTATGACAAGGCGATGAACTCCGAAGGCTTCCACAATGGAGATTTGGTGTTGCTGTACATTCAGCAACGGAAGAGAGGTTTGTCCCCAAAACTTCAATGCAATTGGGAAGGTCTATACAAGATAATCAAACGACTAAACGACGTAGTGTATGGAATCCAAACCGTAGGGAGGCCGAGAAACAAGATGAAAGTGGTCCACCTAGAGAGGCTTGCTGCGTTTGAACAGCGAATGTGTCTGATCGGGACGATCAGACTTAGGTGGAGGGCAGTGTGGCGAAAATGCGAAGTGAATGACAGATTAAAGAGAGGAGCCGACAACTGGCATGTTCTAGAGCGTAAACGAGACGATTATCGTAAACGAGACGATTATCGTAACGACGCGATTATCGTAATGACGCGATTATCGTAACGACGCGATTATTCCGGGGGTTTCGTTTTCAAGCAGCAAACAAGTATATAAGGATGACATACGACTGCAAAAGTAATAAGTCGTGAAGTAAAAGCGTTGCAGTTAAGTAATAAACAGTACATTGTGAAAGTTGTATACAAGTGATTGTAAATAGTAAAGTAAATTGTAATTGAATTGTGAATTACTGAGTAATAAAAGGACATTAAATAAAGTCTTTATAAATAAAGATACTGCAAATTAAGTTGCCGATTTTTATTTAACAATCCAGAGATCGTACCCAAAGGATTTGGGAAATCATCGAGGTTGATTCCGCAAGATCGTAACAATATTGTGACGGTAATACCAAATAAGAAGGACAGCCAAAAGGAGTAGCAGTGTAACGAGATAAAAAAAAGGACAGACAAAAAGAGCGGCAGTATGATATAAATTCACCGTACTAAGGACAGACAAAAGAAGTGGCAGTATGATGCGGATACCCCGGAAAAAGGACAGACGAAAAGAGCGGTAGCAATTACTACAGGTAGACGAGTTAGCGCTGAATGGAATGTTTAGACTGTCCTTAAAGATAAACGGAGCGGCTGCAGCTATAGCAGGCAAACGACTAATCAGCCTATTTTGAGCGCGTGAACAGAATGTTTGGGTCATCTTCAGGTATAAAAATAGCGGCAGCCGCTATCAAACCGGAGAGACGAGTGGAAAATGCAGTGGCGTTAACATTGGTGTGAGCTGTGTGTTTTAGAAACGGATAAACTGTGTGAAGCAGAAATATATGTGTGTTATAAAGAATTGTAAAGTAAGCCTGTGTATAGTAAAGAATAGTAATTATTGAGGACGACATGTTTTTTTTTTTTTGCAATGTTGTGACCGGACTCGATTTGGGAAAACATAGAGGGTAGCTACGAAAAACGTTACAATTGGTGTGAGAAGTGAGATTGCTAAATAAACTGCGAAAACAAAAAATTTTTTGAAAATGGTCAAGATTCAAGATTTGACGATACTGTCCCTGAAAAAGGAATTGGCGAAGCGAGGATTATCTTCAACCGGGAATAAGGCTGAGTTACAATCACGGCTGCAAGAAGTTGGAAGCAGAAGACATAGACTTGAGCCAATAGGAATTCCGTCGTGAGGACGAATAGACATCCATAAAATATATGGAGAAGGAAAAGGCTGTTGGCGCTGCAAGAGTCAGAGCAGTCAGCCACCAAGAAGAAAAGGCTTCTACGAGTATGGACATGAACATGTCATTGGCTGCAATTTCGCAAAAGTTAGATGCGCAGAATGCCAACATTGCAAAAGATATGGCACAAATGAACGTCAACATTTGAGAGAAGTTGGATGAACAGGATGCCAACATTTCACAAATGAATGCACATTTCATCGCAAATGCAAGACCAGGAAGCGCGTATTTCATCCCGGCTCATACAGTTTCAAGAGAGTGTTATCAAAGAATGCGCAGAACTCAAAGAGAGATCGGACAAACTCCAGGAGCGGCAACACAAAATAGAGGAGCTCTTTCAGATCAAGGTTAACGAATTGGAAGGCCGTGTCCACGATTTAATTTTGAATCGTCCAAGCATTTCGGGGAGCACCCCTGTGATAAAAGCACCATCCTTTGACGGCACAACCCCTTTCCACATATTTAAGCTTCAGTTCGAAAAGACGGCTATAGCAAACAACTGGAGCATGGAGGAGAGAAGCTGCACTATTCGTGGCATTGAAGGGAGCTGCATAGGAAATTTTGCAGATAATTCCTGCATATGAGAGAGATGACTACGAGGCACTAATGCGAGCCGTGGAAAGACGCAATGGTAGCGAGGATAGAAGACAAATCTATCAGATGAAATTAGAGAACCGCTATCAGAAGTCCAACGAGACCCTGTAGAAATTTGCTTGTGAGATTGAGAGGCTAGCTCATTTGGGTTATGGAGATAGTGTTGGAGAATACCTCGAGAGGATACAAATTCAGAGGTTTATCAGCGGAATAAGGGAGAGACGTATAGAATCCAAAGCTAAAATTTGCTGGGACTGTCTCGTATGCTCAGACACAGGAAACGGCCAAGCTCTTGTGCACACCAGCGTACAAAGCGTACTGTGTATAGTAAAGAATTGTAATTATTGAGGACCACACCTCCACCACTTCCACTGATTGCCCTACCTAAGATCCACAAGCCGGATACACCAATGAGGCCAATAATTAACTTCAAGTCCGCACCGGGTTATAAACTATCTAAACATCTAAAAACTATATTAAAAGATACACTGGAACTAGACAACAAATTCGCAGTAACAAATACAACGGAACTAATCGCGAGACTCGAGACCGTCCAACTCACAAAGGATAGCAGACTTGTATCGTTTGACATAAAAGACTTATACACATCGATACCACTAGCGGAGACCTTAGACATAGTAAACTCAACTACATTAAATAAGACAAAGGACAAAATAAAAACAACACAAATCACCGACACCTTAAGAACAACTCTCCGTCAAAACTATTTTCGATTTAACAACAAAATATATAGGCAAACAAACGGACTTGGAATGGGAAACCCAACATCAGCAATACTCATGGAAGCGTTTATGCAAAATCTGGAAGGAAAGTACATGCAGAAACTAGAAACTAATTTGGGTGTAGCATTCTACGCTAGGTACGTTGACGACATCATCTGTGTCTTAAATACCAACAACGAAGGGCAGATACTGGAATATCTCAACGAGCAGCACGGAAACATAAAATTTACAATGGAAACAGAAAAGGATGGAGGATTGAACTACCTTGATCTGACAATAAGGATCGACAAAATCAAAAACAGGCTTAGCTACAGCATACACAGAAAAGAAACGGCCACAGACACAATAATACACAATACATCGAATCACCCCCAACAACACAAAAATGCAGCATTAAAGCATTTGGTGGATAGACTGCAAAGAACTCCTCTAACACAAGAGACATACAGAAAGGAACTAAACATAATATATAAAATAGCAAGCAGCAAAGGATACAAAAAGACGCTAGTAGATCAACTAAGAAAGAACTATAGATGACACAGAAAAAACACTGAGGACGAGAACGCAAAGATTTGGACGACAATGACATACACTGGAAAAACAACATACAAATTAGCAAATTACCTTAAAAAACACAACATCAACATAGCATTTAGAACATCGAACAACTTAGGACAGAAACTTAGAAAAATACCAATTCAGAAGACCCATTTGACAAACACGGAGTTTACAAACTTACCTGCGAATGTCAATACAGTTACATAGGTCAAACATGACGAAAAATAAGAACAAGGTTCTGAGAACATATAAGAGATTGGTTTTGTTCAAACCAAATTTGACAAGGGACGACGGGAACTCGTTCCAATATTCATCAACATATAAGAGACTTCAATAAAAAGAAACAAATACTTACCGTTACACCAGAATCTAACTTTGCTAATCACATGGTCGAAAATAATTGTTCCCCAGCAAACATCAATAGAACTGTCAAAGTACTTCATATGCAGAAAAAAGGCCGGCGCTTGAATGTGCTTGAAAACATGGAAATCTACAAACAGAACAGAACATTCGATGGAAGAATAATAAACGAGCAAACAAATACTAATTCGGACGAAATATTTAAACCTTTAAAACTGATCTACAAAAAACAACACAAAAATTCAGGTACGCCGAACAAAGCAGGAAGCATAACAATAAACAAACAGAACCAGCCAGGAAACAGCATAAAGCAATATACCAAAATTACCGACTTCTACCCGCCTCAAGGTACCACACCAGCCGTCAAACTATGAAGCCAAAAAACATCCGCAGGTATACACAAAAACAACCCTTATACACGAGAGCTAACACCACACACACACATACATGGATACTGCATAACAACAGCAGGTACCTAATGTAATAACGGAAATTCACTATAAATACCAGACGAAGTATAATGACAGATCAGAACGATCAACGACACTGAAGATGACAGAACGCCGAAACCGGTTTGTCTCCAAACCAAATTTGACAAGGGACGACGGGAACTCGTTCCAAAATATTCATCGACCACATAAACGTTGAGTAAATTCCTGACCATTGAGAGGCCAAACGAACAAATCTTGGGAGTTTTACTCAGCAATCTAATGATTGGACTCGAAGGATTTGGGAAATCATCGAGGGTAACTACCAAAAACGTTACAATATATATACAATTTTTTTTATTCAAATCAGTATAAAAAGAACTATATTTTGTATAATTTTTATTTTTTAAACTGAAAGAAATTCCTTTCCTTTTCAATCATATGTTATTTTACTGTTCAATCCCACTTCGTTCCGCTTTTAAACTTTTTGTATTTCAATATTTTTTTATTCTATGAATATATCCTTTTAAAAGAAACTTACGTTATGTCTGCTTTCGAATGTTAGAATCCAATTCCGTTCAGTCGTACTGATCACGTAATATTCTTCCGTACGATTGCCGATATGTTAACGCATGTTCTAGTTCACTTGGCGCCAAACAGCGAAAAGAGAAAAGGAACGACGTACTATTGTAGACTCGGCTATAATCGCGTAAGTGGTACCTACGCCAATGAAGAAGAAGAATTGGTTTCCAATTATTATATCTTGCACTGATGTACCTGTCCCATATTTCCGAAACCAAGCTTTGTTTGTAGTTGCGTCTACATCTATCAGTTCTCCAGTCCAAACAATAATTTTTAGGATTTTCTACAACTCATTTCATAAATAACTTAAATATATATGTATAATAGTTAACTCCATAAATGCCAATGAAGTTATGTTCTTCATTATAATATTGGAAACAAGAATATTTATAAAGAAATTGAAAGTTTGAAAGATCGAGCGACCGAATATGGTTGTCTGTAGTACTGGATTTTAGCATAAGAAAATTCATCAAGCTAATCTCTGGATCGAAAGCCTCGCAACCAGATCGACAAGGGACGACAGATCGATCATGTTGAGATAGACGGACCACAAGGGAGCACTTCATAATCCCGACTGTTTTCAATAATCAAGACAAGACTCAATACAGACACGACTTAAAATCGACATATCGAATTCTTGACCTGGCAAAATACAGTGAAAAAAACCATTATTGTTTCATATAGAATATAAAAAATATATATTTTAGCTTGCACAACTAAACATTTTTAAAACTATTCACTGAAAATTAAAAAAAAAAACCCGTAATTTTTAAGTACTGAAAAAGCGACTTGGGATAGGTATAATTAGAAGTATTTATTAGTCCTTATTTAATATTTTTGTAGTTTTTATATCTATAAAATATTGTAACGTTTTTCTTAGCTACCCTCCTTGATTTCCCAAATCCTTCGAGTCCGGTCACTAGATTGCTAAATAAAACTCCCAAGATTTTTTCGTTTGGCCTCTTAATCTTCAGAAATTTACTCAACGTTTATGTGGTCCTCAATAATTACTATTCTTTACTATACTCAATGGCTTATTTTACAATTCTTTATAACATATATTTCTGCCTCATACAGTTTATCTGTTTCTAAAACACACAGCACACAGAAATGTTAACGCCTCTGCGTTTTCTACTCGTCTCTCTGTGTGATAGCGGCTGCCGCTCTTATTATACCTGAAGATGACCCAAACATTCTGTTCACGCGCTCAATAATAGGTTGGTTATTCGTTTGCCTGCGATAGCTGCAGCCGCTCCGTTTATCCTTAAGGACAGTCCAAACATTCCATTCAGCGCTAACTTGTCTACCTGTAGTAGATGCTACCGCTCATTTCGTCTGTCCTTTTTCCGGGGAATCTGCATCTGCCACTTCTTATGTCTGTCCTTAGTACGGGGAATTTGTATCATACTGCCGCTCCTTTTGTCTGTCTCTTTTATTTGGAAATCTCGACACACTGCTACTCCTTTTGTCTGTTCTTCGTATTTGGTATTTCCGTCACAATATTATATAACAACCTTATATACTATATTATGATTATTAGTGCATAATTCACAAATTCGAATATTTGAATTACGAATACACGTGGGTGCTAAGAATACAGAGAAATATAAAGGGATTTTTTTTATATGAAAATAACTTTAGAAATTATGTAATTTGCAGAATAGAGCGAGTTGTTTAGTAAACAAATTAAATTAAGACAAGGGAAAAAGAAGAAATAGCAAAAATAAAAATTTAAAAGAGATTGACAATAAAGTTACAATTGAAGATACAAATAATTTTCTATAAAAAAAAGGAATATGAGATAAAGGTGAGTTCCAATTTTCGTGTTTAACAATATTTGTAACTTATCGGTTTATGTATGTGTGCTGGTTGTTGGTGTTAGTTTGTGGTACATCGGTGTGATTTGTGGTGGTTGCTCAGAGAACTTATAACAACGAGAAGGTGCAAATTCGTTGCAACCTCGATCCACATCATACATGTCCTGAAAAACTTTGGGAAAGGGATTCACCACACCCAAATTTAACAGCCGTCGGAAAAAAATAAATGTTATCAACAGTATGGTCAATTGAATTTCTGCTAAAAGCAAAGAAATCGTATGCAATTATTTTCCTTATGTTAATATTTTTCTGGGCTTTGGCATTTTAACCAAAGGAATACGGATGCCATGAAGAGTAATTTAAATAACAATTTTTTTTTATTTTTTCGTTTTAAATCTTACTTATATAATTTAAAAAAAAAGAAAAACAGAAAAAAATTTAAATATAATATAATTTATATATAACATAATATTAAAAATTAATCAAAGGAAGGTCATTTATTTGATTTGAATATTATTGCGTATTTTGTAAATATAATAATAAACATATGTACATATGTATATTAGTCTTTTGTAAATTGACTATTTGTCCGTTTTTACCATCAAGCCATCATCAATTAGCTATTTAGATCGCGCATTTTTGAAGTGGTCTGTGGCGTAGTGGCTATGCTGCTTTGAATTTATTTTTGTTGTCTCGGGTTCAAATCTCAGCAAACGAGAAGTTTTGTTTTGCTTCTTTCACTAGATTTTTTCGCTGAACATAATTTTAAGATTTTTCAGCTTGCCGTCGTTTGTAAAAATCGTAAGTTGCCGAAGCAGTGAAATTGCTTGTGGATGGCGGGTACAAGGGAAGAGAAATGACAATTTGTGTATGCATGCATAAGTTTTTCGTATACACATTGATGTCTTTGAATGTATGTGTCTTCAACTTCAGATCAACTTGAATTTCTGATTTTAGGATTTTTGGTAGCGGGAGTAAAGGGAAAGGGATCGCACAATATTTTGTGTCTATTTGTTTTTTGTATACACATATGTAGGTTCTTTTAATATATGAGTTTGCGACTTTTGCTCAACATAAAATTTTGACATTTGGCAAAGTTTGACTTCACTTGAGGAAACTGTTTGTGGATGAAGTGTAGAAGGAAGGAGGGTTTGTGCGGTAGTTGTTTTTATTGCCTTATGCTTCTTCTTCTTATAACAAATAGCTTAAGGAATAGAGAAGTTTTATGAGTGATCGCATTAGTGACCTGCCAGTATGAATGCATAATGGATTATTAACTCTGCTTGAATGACTTTATGCATGCTTTTGTTTTTAATTTAAAGGCACATACATATGTGCATATTTATGTATATATACATATATTTTCCTAAAATAAATTACTTTTCAAATTCAATTAATAATACTTTTAATTATATTATGTAACTTTAGGGAAATTATTTGCATGTAAACGTATACATACATACTTCCATTACTCTGTCCCTCGAAATTATTCTTTGCTTCTGTCGTACAAAAGTACAAAACTCAAATCGAATACAACAATAACATTTTCATTCATAGACGCAAGCGCCGTACAACAAAGCAGTGTGTTTATTCATAAATAACACTGCACGCATGTCCCGCATACTCATGCCTTCAAGTTGCTTCTTTGCGACGGTGACAAAAAATACAAATTCAAAAAATTATGGTCGCGAAATATAATGCAGAAGCAACAACAACAAACAATTCCTTTGACTTCGGCAAAAAGTCAAATAGTCAATCAACCACCGAAATGAAGTAAATCATACAAAATCTATCTTCGTTCTTCTTCTTCTTCCTTTTTCGCATTTTAAGTTTTATTAAATTGGCAGATTTTTCAATCGTCGCCAAGGGATGCTTGTGAATGACGGGGAACAGAGGAAAGAAGTTGGCATGCCCTTTTGTATGTATGCGTTTTTCGTATACATACAAGTACCATTGAATGCATGTGTGTTCAATTTCAGATCAACATGATTTTCTGATTTTTGTGATTTTTGTCATCGTCGCGAAGAAAATGTTTGTCGATGGCGGGTTGAAAGAAGGAAGGGCATCGTGTTGCTAAATTTTGCTGTTCGCGTATTACCTCATATTGCCCAGCAAGGAATTCCTTGCCTTCCCACGAAGGGAAGGGCATTTTTTGCAATTTTAACTAGCGGCCAATAAAATAGCGTTGTCATGGTAATGATATTCCTGCTGGATGTGTACGCATAAACAAATAAACGTATGTATGTACATACATATCAATTCATGTGCGTATACTCAACGGTTCCTAGTAAAACATGCGAAAAAATTCATGACGTACATATGTAAGTGACATTATGTCTCTGCACTAATTCCCTAAAACATATTTTACTCTCTGTAACTGTACATAAATAACTTCGATTACAACTTTAGAGTAAGCTCTTAGTTTTTAAGTTATCTTGATTTACTATTGTTTTTGATTTCAAACATACACGTGTGTAAGAAATTTTCTTAATAAATGATCATTAAAAAACTCAAATTTGTGGTTTATGTTACTGGCGCAGTCGTAGAGTCAAAGAAAATGATTCTTCAAACGAACCTTCGCAAAAATTTCCTTTTAATACTTAAAATTGTGAAAAAATTGTGAAAACTTAACAAGCTAACACACAAACTCAAGTGAGCAGTGTTTGAACTATTTCTGATAATAAGCATTTAAAAACAAAAACGAAAAGCTAGAATAATAAAACATTAAAAAAAAGCTACGAAACACCAAAATTTTATCGTTAAATTTTTATGATATATTGAAAAAAGTTATTTAAAAGCTTAAAAAATTTACACAGAATAAGAAAAATTTTGATGAAAATAACTGTTCTTCGTCAAGTGATTGCGGAAGAATTAAAAACAACAACAAATATATTTTAAGACTCCAACCAAAGTCAAATAAAGGTTGAAAAGCGAAAAAGTGAGTGCAAAGTAAAATAAACAACAAAATATATATGAAGTACAAAAACAATCAGAAAAACGATGAAGTTTTACGGACAACAAGAAAATAAAATTTAAAGCAAACAATAACAACGCACCTACTTTTGCCAAATAATAAAATAACAAAAACAACAATAAACAACAATGTTAATAAGCGCAATGCAAATAGACGTTCGCTTTTATGCACAACAACAATAAACATATCGTATGCTAGACCAGCAGCTTCACGAAATTTGCGCACACATCGGCTCGCTAAATATAAATACTTGTAAAAAATTAAATATAGAAGAGAATAAAGAAAGAAGAGATCGCGTCGTGCAAAGCATTAAGTTAGTCTCCCCTTTCGATGGAGATAGAAATTACCTATCGCTCTACATTGGCAGTATTGACAGCATCATTCCTCCATTCACTTCTCTTGAACATGAAGAGAAACCTTTCTACTTCCAGTGCATAGTAAGCACACTACGTGGAGCAGCTTTGGATGTACTAAGGAGAGAGCAACCACCTGATTGGCTTACACTACGTGAGTTATTAATTAGTGAATTTACTGAGCACACACCTATAACTACTTTAATATTGTCAATTGATAACATTAAGCTTAGAAAGAGTGCAAAACAATTATGTGATGATATCAACCAAGAAGTATGTAAAATAAGAGATCGTATTAAGTTAAGTAATTTGGGTATTTCTCGTAAAAATTTTTTTAATACAGAATTACAACAAATAAGTTTAAAAACATTGAAAATAGAGCTACCAAATCATCTTACTGCTTTGATTAATATTAATTCACCAGCCGACTTAAGAGCTGCTATTCGTATTTTGAAAGAAAGTGGTA